>JAKUCV010007374.1:0-166084 GCA_028386065.3 Turnera subulata
ACTTAACACACAACAGATGGAGAATAATGAACTGTTTGCTTGAATGTCTTGGCATGTTAGTACTGGTTGTTGTATGTTTGCTTACTTGTCTTGTATCTCTTCTTTCCTTTCGGACTTGTTCTGCACACCTACATAATTAGATTTATACTGCTCACTGAGTAGGCGACTCACATAATCGCCAACGTTGTTTTTCAGACTCCTAGATAGCGTGCAGTCACTATCTACCCTTCCAGAGTACGGACGAGGTTATCCCAGCATGTAGTTGTGCTTCTTCTCCCGGCTGGATCCATAGGGCCGACTTGCATCCCACTTTTACTTTTGCTTTATTTTTATCTTCATTTTCCGCTGCACTGTATTTTAATGAGATGTCATTTTGATTTTGATTATTTTATCGGCGGGTTGCCGGGATCTAGTATTGATGATGTATCGGCAGGACGCTGGGTTGAATTGAGGCTTGCTAAGCCGGTTTGATTATGTTCTTTGTGACATCTCGGGATTTTAAGAATTTCTTTCCAGAAAATGTTTTGATATTGGATTTCGTGTCCTGGGTTTCAGGGGTATTTTGGTAATTTCCTTTATTGAGTATTTTATTTGTAAAATTGGGTCACGGGTGTTTCATAAACCAAGCCTCTTTGTACAAAAGTACAAACAAACTCTTCTTTTCTTCACAAGTTACCTCCAAATCTCTCACAGTTGCATAGAAATTTTGTTTCTTCCTTCCCTCTTTTTTATTCTCTCTTTGGTGTCGAATTGCACCAATTGTTTTTGACTCTCTTTTTCGTTCTTTTCCTCACCTTTTGCGTGACTCTCACTCATTCTTTCTTTCTCTCCTATGGCAGCCAATTCGGCATCCTTCTTCTTTTCCCATGCATCTACACTCCTCTTCATATGCATTTGATCAAGATACACCTCTTGTGGAGTCAATGGAGCAGGTAACACCTTCCCATCTCCCATGGTTAATGAGTACTTATTTCGAATTCCATCATGCACAACCCTTCTATCGTATTGCCAGGGTCTCCCTACCAAGATATGACTTTCCTACACAGGTACAACATCACATAAAATCGAATAAGAATATTTTCCAATAGAGAAAGAAAGAAGAACCTGTTTGTTCACTCTAACTTCTCCCATGTCATTCAACCACTATAGCTTTGTAGGGTTTTGGATGCCTTTGCCACTCTAACCCCATGCGATCCACCGATATAGAGCTCACTATATTGGTGCAGCTTCCTCCATCAATGTTCAAGCTACAAACTATGTCATTAACCAAGCACCTTGTATGGAAAATATTCTCTCTTTGTTCAATCTTGTCTTCCTTGACTTGAGCATTCAGAACTCGTCGTGTAACAAACGATTTCCCTCCTCTAGGAACATCTTCGGCACCCACATCTTCTAATGGTGGCATATCGGCAAGAGCATCATCATCATTCTCTCCCTCAGAATATATCTCTCCATGCTCAGTAGTAAGCATCACCTTCTTGTTGGACAAAGATTTGCAAAGTGCCCCTTCCCCATGCATCTAAAGCACTTGATGTCCCTATGCTTTTCGTTGACTTTAGATGGCGTAGTAGGTGTCTTAGGGTCAACAACTTCTTGTTCCACCTTCCCCTTCCATGGAATCGTCTTAGGGGTGTCCAAAATCGGTTTGCTTGAGCTTCCAACTTCTCTCTGGGAATACTTAGCACTAACACTCCAGCTCGTATAGCTTGATGTTCTTCCCATCTTTGCAACCTGGAGATGCTTTTCAATCGCGGAAGCTAGAGCCACCATCTCATCAATCTCTGCATAATGCTGCAATTCAAGAACAGTAGCAATATCTCTATTCAAACCATAAAAGAATCTTGACAACATGTTGTCCTCATCCTCTTCAACTCCAGCTTGATTCATTGCCATCTCAAGCGCTTTTCAGTACTCGTCTACACTTTTGGTACCCTGCTTGGTTGATTGGAGTATATGGTGTAACTCCCTCTGATGAGAGGCAGGAACAAATCTCTTCTTCATTATCCTTTTTCATTTCTGCCCATGTCTCTATCCACAGCTCTCCATATCTTCTTCTATTGGAGACAAGCTTGTGCCACAAAGACTTAGCATAATCTTTGAATTCCACCACACCAAGCTTGACCTTCTTCTCCTCAAAATATCGATGGCAATCAAAAATAGCTTCCATGTCTTGTACCCAGTCCAAGTAAACTTCCGGATCACTGATACCTTGAAACTCTCAGCCTTTTACCTCTCTTGAATCTCACTGTGTTTATTCTTTGGGATCAGTAACGCTTAACCAAATAACAAACAAACCTGCAGAACTTCAAGAAGAGTCAAAGATATCCCAACAAGAAAAGTTAGATCGCAATTCTAGAGACAAATAAACTCCAGGAAAGAAAAATAGTAACACGTAAAAAATTGTATGTGATGATTATTGTAGTAGTTGAACAATAAGAGACAATGATTGCTCAATTAGAAAAGCTGAAATAAAACGAGATAATCAATTAAGCAGAATGAAAGAAATTTTCCCAAGCTAGATATCCTAACAATCAACCTGCAAAAAAGTATTCACCAATAAATCAATTGTTGCAATATTCAAACTTATGCCGACTTGCACTGTCTCTTTTTTTTTATTAACAAAATCGACAACTCAATTATCCAAGATTTGAAAAGTAAACAACAATGGCACCAGCTCCTTAAATCATCAGAACAATCTACACGCAAGTTTTCTTTTATTTTAAAAAAAATAATACTAGTCGATTAATGCCAAATCAAAAGATTGGAAAGACTAATAATACCAACTATTGACAGCACTACTACACATGTCGCAACCTTTCAAATTTTTTTTGAACAGTAACACGGTTAGTGCTTAGAAACACAACACACCACTAGTAATTCAACAAACAACAAATCAACTTCTCTTTTTTTTTAATAATTTAGATGTCTATTCGACTAAGAACAAAAAATGCAAATTAAATTGCAGAAATTAAAGGGACACGTAGTTGGAAAAATACCTAGGCTCCGCTACCAAAATGATACGGCAACACTACTAGAACAAAGCTATATAGCACCTCCACATCAATGGAGTCACCAAGATCAGAAAATCAATTCAACCAAGGATTTCAGTAACTACCTCTATCACCTCAATACAAAACAAAGTTGTTACACAACAATAGAGCAATAATTGCTAGGAATCTTGAACACGCCACAAGCAAATAAATTACTTGATAAGTAAACAAAACCCCTGAAATAAACCAAGAGAATCACTCTCTCAAAGATTGAATCACTCAATCAATAAAACCTCAACGGTAAACTTTATTATCAAAATATCATGTGTGTCAAATAAAACCCTAAAGAGCCTATTTGTACTAGACAACCAAAACTTAACCTAGTTGGACTTGGACTTGACTTTGTAAAATAAATTAATAAAAAAATTTCTAAGTGGCCCAAGTCGGCTGAAACTAATTTTTTCACTTTGCCGTCCAAAACAACTAATGGACTTGAAACTATTTAAAAAAGTAATGATGCTTGTTTTTTTTTGTTTTGCCGACTTGTAACCAAAAGCATGGTTTTTTTGCGGGTTTTCGGGTTTTTTGGGCCCCTATGTTTAGTGGTTTGGCCAATTTGGTACCCTGACATTTTTTTTGGCCAGGCATATACCCCGAGATTGCATGGGCAGGCCAAACGTATACCCCTGGTCAGGCACCTGCTGACGTGGAGGCTGCCCGGGGTATTTGCGCGTGTTACTGTAGCAAAACGACGTCGTTTAAGAGGAATAGTTTTGAGTGAAGTGGGCCCCATTAAGCCACCTGTGTCCGACTTGGCATGAAACGACGTCGTTTTCTCACTTAAAACGTCGTCGTTTTGCTACAGTAACACGCGCAAATACCCCGGGCAGCCTCCACGTCAGCAGGTGCCTGACCAGGGGTATACGTTTGGCCTGCCCATGCAATCTCGGGGTATATGCCCGGCCAAAAAAAATGTCGGGGTACCAAATTGGCCAAACCACTAAACACGGGGGCCCAAAAAACCCAAAAACCCTCTTTTTGCCGAACAACCCATTTGACTTACTAAAACAATGACCAACCATTACTATTAAATTTAAAACTCCACGCTAAATATAATTGGTACAAATCGTCATGGCTAAATAATAAAAGGAATTAGTGTTGTCATAGCCCATGGTGACAACAAATCGACTAGGCCTCCAATGATGCTTCTCTCCAAGCTTAATTTTACTTCTCTTCTTGAATTTCTTGTGAGTACGAATCTTGGACATGATTCGGAAAGTGAGCTTGCCATCTCCATGCTTGTCTCCATTGCTTCCTCCATGATCTCTTTGATGTGCATCATTCCTTGAATCACCATTACTGCCTCAACGGCTCCCATGTTTTTTCACCATTTTTCAAGTCTCCCAGCCTGCTTTGGTGATTCGCATCATATACTCAAAATACCTCCATCAGCTTACTGGAAGAATCTTTTGAAGTTGTCCATGTTCTATATGTAGGGGAGCAAATGCCCGGTTCTTGGATTTCGTAGCAAGTAGGACCTCTCGTATTTCTCTTCCTCCAATCAATAGGTCCATCCCAATTTGGGCTCCACTTGCTCCCCGTGGAACCTGTTGCCTCTAGTTTTCGAAATAATAAATCTCCAGATTGAACGAGTCGAGGTCTGACTTTCTTCTTGTTGTATTATGATATCCTCCGCTGGTAGGACAATGCCCTCATTTCAGCTTCTACCCTGGTCTCCTCTCTAGTGTCTAGAACTCCAACAAGTAGCTCATCATTTCTTTTTTTCTCAAAAGCATGGATCCTCAGACTTGGTTCGGTTATCTTGGACAGTACTACTACCTCTGTCCTATATGCCAAAAAAAAGGGGTTGCTCCCGTGGCCGTGTTCATGGTAGTCCAAGTGCCCCACAAGAACTCAGGTACGAAATATGCCGATTTTCCTTGCCTTAATCTTTCTTCTGTTGCAATGCCCTGTTTATTGTACGATTTGCTTTTCATCTATCTTGTTTTGCAATGCCCTCTTTATTGTATGATTTGTCTTCTCCACTAAACCATTTTTCTAGGGATGCGCAATTGAGGAGAAACGGATCTCTATCCTGAGCCCTGCGAATTTCATGAAGGTCTTGCTATCGAATTGCTTTCCCTTGTCGCTCACGATGATCTTGGGTATCCCTAAGCCAAAGATGATGTATTTTTTGACCAAGTCCAAGACGGTGTCAGTGGTAATTTTTGAAACGGCTTCGGCCCCTACCGACCTTGTAAAATAGTCTATGGCCACTATCACATACTTCCTTTTCCCACTCGCTATGGGGGAAGGTCCGAGTTTGTCTATTCCCCACTGAGCAAATGGGCAAGGTGATGTTATGGCGCTTTGCAGACTTGCGGGCTAATGAGGAATGTTAGCGTGTAGCTGGCAATTCTCACAGCTCCTGACATACTCTAGGATATCCTTCCAAACGGTGGCCCAGAAAAAGCCTTGCCTTAGTATTTTTCGAACATTGGTTTCATACCTGGGATGGTTCCCACATGGTCCTTGGTGTACCTCTTCAACTACCGCCTTAGCATTTTCAGGTATGAGGCATTTGAGCAAAGCTCTCATGACCGATTAATCCATTATTAAGTGCATTGATAAATTTCACATTATTTTCGTGTGAGTGAAAAAAAGGTACAACAGAAGGACGGGAGAAAGGGAGAGCTTTCTTTTGACTACATTTTTTTACGATTTTGTTTTAAAATTCATGTAATGAAATAATTTTTTGTGCCAACATTATTTGAGTAGACATTTAAAATCTCAAAATAAAAAAGAATGATTACGAAATTACTTTCACTTCCTCCCTACCATTTTTTTATTAAAAATATAAGGGCGTGTTTGAAACTATTCTCAAAATTGTATTTTCTAGTTTGAAAGTTTTCGAAATCAATGAAATGTTTTTTGGTAAGTAATTGTGGGGAATGTTTTCAAAAAAAATTTTGGAAAAATTGGACTCTGAAAACAGAAAATTGAAAACTTCAAAAATAAGTTTTCACAGTTTTGACAAATTTGTGAATAAATAATATAAATTAATATTCCATTTTTTTTCTCAAACACTTCTTTTGTCTAGTATATCTCTTTCCCAACTACCCTCTCACTCATCATTTCTTAATTCTTCACCTGCAAAAAAGCCAATTCGTACAAAGAGACAAAAAGGAGTAAAACTAAATCCCATCCTTGGAAAATTTCACTACTTCTTCTTATTCTCATGTTCCTCCTGATTGGACTCTTTGTTTTTGTGTTTTTATGGCACTCTATCTGTGACTGAACCCTTTACCGGTTATGGTGGTGGTGGGGATCTGTGGGTTTAGTAAATACGGATATGGGTTTTGAGAACCTGATCTATGAGTTTTGTGGATTGAGTTTTTTATGGAGAGAACTCATTGTTTTTGCCATACTTCTTTGCAAATCCACAACGACGCCAACTCATCCTTCTTGCAATATTGGTGGAGTGGAAGAGAAGCCATATACAATGGGGAAGATGGGTTGTTGTTGGACGGATTTTTGACAAAAACAATTATCCAAGAACTAACACCCAAATAACTTTTGAATTTTTGTCTTATTGTGAAAATAATTTTTTGAGTTAATTCTTGAAATTTATTTTCCAGAACAAAAAAAAGAGAACAATTCCAAACAGGCCCTAAATTAGGCGATTTTTCTAAAAACAACAATGGTAAAATATTTTCGGAATTAGTAATATCTCAATACACACTTAAACTTTCTTTAAAAATTAGAGTAGCACTATAAGTTATTGTCCTTGAATAATTCATTTGTGGTTTCAAAATCATTCAAGTTTTAAAATTTTCATTTTTTTGTTTAATTACCACATATCAACTCCTTATCATGTCAAAATTTCAGAGTCTCATTAAATTAAAGTTCAGTTATTCTATAGTATAGTACATAGTAGATATGTGTAATTGTTTGTGGGTTATTCGATAAAAAGTATTCTTGAAAATCAAAAATTTTTTGGAATAAAAAATTAGAAATTTTAGCATAATTAAAATTATAAAATAGATACAAACCTGCACAAGGTGTTATTGTCTAGATGTTTTAACATACTATACATTCATTTATAAAACTTGAGTTCCCCAAAATGGAAACAAATACCCGCAACTAATGAATATTATTTTCTTAGTGACTTGAAAAACCATTTTACTTTAAATAGTGAATTGTGTAATTAATCCATCACATAACAATGAAAAGGTTATTCTAGTCGCAATAAAAATAATCTTCATAAATTAGGGATATTTTTTTCTTCTGTAAGAACATATCATGTGCTCCTAGGGCACAAGATAGGAAAATTCAACATAAAATACATTGGTATAAAAGAAATTATAATAAATTGATAAAAGTTATGATACATAAGATATACATTTTTGAGGTTTAATTTTTTTATATCATATAATTTAGGTTATTGCATAAAAATAAAAAAATTGTGCGGTGATCCATCAATAAGTATTTTTATAAGCTTCACGTAGTACAATCCTACTTTTCTAAAGCACTATTAGGACTAGCTAATAACTTTTTAAGTATTATCAAAGCCTCCACTGCTAAAAGCTCCAAGAGATTAAAAACTTTTGTACCAACCAATTTTGTATATGTATTCTACTGTGGATCTATTTGTTCTGGTCTTTTGTGTAACCTAACATGATGTTTCATGCTACAAAAAGGATATATAATAATAAAAAAGGGAAATATTAAACGTAAATACACGAAATTAGTGAAAATTAATTAATTGAATCCAAAAATGTGTGCAAAATATACAACATCAATACCTTAAACTTAAATTTTTACTTATCTGAAACAGATGTAAAAAAATCTCACCAATTGGAATTAGTTATGCCAAAAAATCTAAATTCACATGAAATTCTCTGAACTGCCTAAAAAGTATCAAGATTCTCAACCTACAAAATTTTTACATTAATCATGCTTGTCTCCTCACCCGCATGTTCCACAGGTGGCAAATCTCGAATTGTTTTTTTTTTTTTAAATATCATGTGTTTTTTAAAAAATAATTGTATTGAAAATAATTTGTTTGGCAGTTTTAATTTAATTATTACACATACAATATCATAATTATT
This sequence comes from Turnera subulata, assembly GCA_028386065.3. Classification (NCBI taxonomy): domain Eukaryota; kingdom Viridiplantae; phylum Streptophyta; class Magnoliopsida; order Malpighiales; family Passifloraceae; genus Turnera; species Turnera subulata. Next base: position 8,102 of record JAKUCV010007374.1, read on the forward strand.
TGAGGAGTAATTGACTAATATAAAACACTATAAATACAAAATTAAGATTGCTATGGTTGTTCCTGAAAAATAGTTTCTTTTCTTCATTTATTTTCCTCTGTCACTTTTTTATGACAGTAGAATTTCAGAAGTAGAGTTGGAATGAAAAAGAAAGACTGTATCTTTTATGTTATGGGACAATACTAGATCTCATGTCAATTTACGACTTCAATGGTGGGCGAGTGAGCTTAAAGCTTCCTAAGAACAACTCTATCATAAGTCTAGTCATAATCATAAACCAGTGGCTTGACTAGTCTAACCCCCTCTTCTGAAGAGACTATATACATCTTGAATATAGGTGAACATCATACCATATAACTATAACTAAAGGCCAGCTAGAGCAAACCTAGTTTTGGAGACTGCACCGCCCTATTAGGCCCTTATTTAGAAACCAATTTAGGCACTGTAGTTTTTCTTCCTAGTTTTTTCTTCTGCCTACTTTAAACCCATAGTAATTGCATCAGTATTGCTAGTTTCAATGACTATCTTACATGGTTGTTTTTCCTTAAAGGCGAAAAAATGCAATGGGCAATGGTATCATTTATGGCTTCAGTTGATTGTGACTTCTAACAAGAAAACTTTGAAAATAATCACCATACCAATGCTTCATAATCCACTATGTTATAAATTAATTATATGTAAAGGTGCTTGAAGATCCTACCAAAAAAAAAATATGGTGGTTTTTGTGGCTCATTATCACTCAGCAGCTGCAAGAAAACAAGCTAGAAGGTTGTGAAACAATCAACCTCAATGGTTAGATTTAACTAAAGAGTGCAAATTTTTCTACATGTAAAATTTATATACGGTCCCAATACTGAAATTCTGGAGGACCGACTTTTGGTATTTATCTTTGTTCTTTAAGTCTTCTTATAATTGGGGTCTATAAATAGCCTTTCTATCCTCATTAACACATATAAGCAAAGAGAGAACAACATATGATTACATATATTAGCCATTTTGGTTTAGTATTTAAGATATAAAAAGTGAAGTAGTAAGTTAGAAACCAAACACCAAAATTCTAAATTCCAAACTTTAAACCCCTAAATAAACTTTTATTAACGTTGGCGTTAAATATTAAATAAGTCTACCCGTTTTGCCAAGTCTAATAACACCACACCATACACCTTCCCTTCTTTTCATTAGCTAAATTCAAAATGGAATTTAAATATGTCTGTGGAGTGATTATAAAAAAATGACTGTAGATTTCTAGGTGGGTCAAGATGCAATATTTATATTGCTGCAGAAAATGTCCGAAATGTAAAAATACTTGTAACGCAAACATATGTTTTAATTGGACAAATAATTAATTTTTCTGGTTCATATTATATAGTCATGTTTTGCACAACATCAATACAATTATCATCTTGCTTATGGTTATACAATTATTTTTTATCGACGCAAAGAGTCAGCTCACTACTAGTGCCTCTCTTAAAAACAAAACAAAAATAATGAAGACTTCTCTTCCTCTCTTCGAAACTTTCTTCCTCAAAGTAAAAAAATTTCAAATCCATAATTGTTGGTTCCTCAATCCCCAACTTCAATTCCCTCTCCTCGTCATCAACCTCAATCCTTTCTCATCTCCTCTCCTCCTCGTTCCTCCCCACCTGCGACAGCGACATCTCATTCCAGATCGTCATTAAAAGATCTTGTTTCACCACCAAGGTTTGCTAATCAGTGATTTCTGTCAGCATTTGCGTGCACAATTCTTCCAACTTGTTCTTTTTCTATTAGAAATGGTTGATAACCTGACCTAGGATTTTATTGTTGTTTGCTGGTTGGTGGCTTGCCATCTTTGTTGTTCTTGTTTTGTTTTGTAGTTAAGAAAGCAGAAGTTTGTGTGGTAATCATATGGCTGTGTTCCACTATATATAGGAGTACATCATGACTTTTCGTGTGAACTTCTAATAACTACTGTTTCAATTGGTTGCGTGACTACTGTGTATTTGATTGGTTCCAGTAATCTGGGGCATTATTTATTCGAAACAAAAAACCCTAATACATTGTACTTTTTGAAACAGCGTACGTATTCTAATGGGTACAGTGAGCCGATCTATTTTTTAGGCCTTTATTTACAAAATCCTAGAGGTGTGACTATTCACTTTGTATTACAACATTATTATGTCATCATTAGTTTCCAATTATATCCATAGGTCTATTTTGTTTAAACTTTGTTTTGTTTATTACATTGTTAAGTTATACTTGTTCTGAATTTCAATAGCATCAAGCCTTTTTCTAGCAAGCTATGATTAGAATTTTGTGCACATAATAATGGATATTTATATTGTGATTAGAAGTCTCAAAAGAGAGAAGCATAAAAACTAAAAAAGGTTAAACGCAGTGGAGAAAAAGTTTCACCGAAAAACCCTTTTCATTAGAGTGTGGTATCTTTTTTATGTACAGATGTAATTTTTTTTGATGCTAATGTACAAACGTAATTGATTAAGAAACTTGTGAGATATTCTTGTATTCCAATTTGACTAAACTACATAATCAGTAATCTATCAAATCCAAATCGCTATCAGGTGCCACAAAATGAAATTTTGAACCTTTTTCCTGTTTCGATAGTGCAAGGCAATTTATTCTTCAAATACTTAGCTTATGGAATGCCAAGAATGTTTGTGCAGTACTGTCTGTTCGGTTGTGCAATTGTTCTCTTTACTTATCTTGTTGTCTGGTTCTTCTCCCTCTTGCTCTATTTTTTTTTTCTTGTTAGCGTGATTTTTTTTCTACAGTAAACAACTCATTCTTGTGTTTTTCTCTGCAACAATTTTGTGTTGATAATTAAAACAGTTATTCGTAAGGACCCAATCTATTTTAGGCAGAGAAAGCAAGTAATATTTTTACTAATGCAACGTCAAAAAAGAAACATAATTCAATACAAAATCAAAGTTCCTTCTTCTTCTCCGTATCTTCTCTGAGCTTGTGGTCGTCTTCTTCCAACTCTCTCGCTTCTTTAGTCTTTTTTTCATACATGTTGCGATTTTCATTTGACAATATCATCCATCTTTCTAGCATTGTTTCTTGTGTATCTACTGGCTGGTCAGATTCGTCCAGCTGTTCAAGGATTTGGAGGCATATATCCTCTAAAATTTTATTTTTTTTTAGAAGCTCGTTGATGAAAGTTTGTCGATCGGTGATTTCTGCCAGCATTTGCGTGCACATTTCTTCCAACCTGTTCTTTTTCTCCTGGAGATGGCTAATATCCTTACCCAGGATTTGAATGTTGTTTTCTAGTTGGTGGCTTGAAATCTTTGTTGTTCTTGCTTTGATTTGTAGTTGAGAAAGCAGAAGTTTGTGTGCTAATCATATGGCTATGTTCCACTATATATAGGAGTACATCATTACTTTTTGTGTGAACTTCTAATAACTACTGTTTTAATTGGTTGCGTAACTGTTGTGTATTTGATTGGTTCCAGTAATTTCGGGCGTTATTTTTTCGAAACGAAAAACCCTAATACATTGTATTTTTTGATACGGCGTACGTAATCTAATGGGAACAATGAGCAGACCGATTTTTTGGGCCTTTATTTACAAAACCCTAGAGGTGTGACTGTTCACTTCGTATTACAACATTATTAAGTCATCATTAGTTTCCAATTATATCTATAGGTCGATTTTGTTTAAACTTTGTTTTGTTTATTATGTTGTTAACTTATACTTGTTCTGAATTTCATTAGCATCAGGCCTTTTCCTAGCAAGTTGTGATTCGAATTCTGTGCACATAATAATGGATATTTAAATTGTGATTGGAAGTCTCAAAAGAGAGAAACAAAAAAACTAATCAATGTCGACCATAGCTCCTTGTCGAGCATAAAAGGTTAAACGCAGTGGAGAAAAAGCTTCAACGAAAAACCCTTTTCATTAGAGTGTGGTATCTTTTTGATGTACGGATGTAATTTTGTTTTGATGCTAATGTAAAAACGTAATTGATTAAGATACCTGAGAGATATTATTGTATTCCAATTTGACTTAACGTAATTGATTAAGAAGCTTGAGAGATATTCTTGTATTCCAATTTGACTAAACTACATAATCTGTAATCTATCAAATCCAAACCCCTATCAGGTGCCGCAAAATGAAATTGTGAACCCTTTTCCTGTTTTGATAGTCCAAGAGATTTTTACACTTCAAATACTTAGCTTATGGAATTCCAAGGATTTTTCTGCAGTACTGTCTATTCAGTTGTGCAATTGTTTCCTTTACTTATCTTGTTGTCTCGTTCTTCTCCCATTAGCTCTATTTTTCTTTTTTTTTTCTGTTAGCGTGATTTTTTTTTTATCTATAGTTTGCAGCTCATTCATGTGTTTTTCTCCGTAACATTATTGTGTTGATAGTTAAAATAGTTGTTGGTAAAGACCCGATCTATCTTAGGTAGAGAAAGCATGTAATATTTTTATCAATGAAACGTTAGAAAAGATACATAATTCAATACAAAATCAATGTTCCTTCTTCTTCTCCATATCTTCTTTGAGCTTGTGGCTGTCTTCTTCTCACTTTCTCGCTTGTTTAGTCTTTTCTTCATACAAGTTGCGATATTTATTTGACAATTTCATCCATCTTTCCAGCAGTGTTTCTTATGTATCAACCGGCTGGTCGCATTCATCTAGTTGTTCAAGGATTTGGAGGCATATATGCTCTAAAATTTTATTTTCATTTAGAAGCTCGTTGATTAAAGTTTGCCCGGTTGGTGATTTCTGAGAGCAATTGCAAACTGTTGTGTACTTGATTGGTTGCATAACTGTTGTGTACTTGATTGGTTCCAGTAATTTGGGGCGTTATATATTCGAAACGAAAAACCCTAATATATTGTATTTTTTGACACGGCGTATGTAATCTAATGGGAACAATGAGCCGACCTATTTTTTAGGCCTTTATTTACAAAACCCTAGAGGTGCAACTATTCACTTCATATTACAACATTATTAAGTCATCATTAGTTTCCAATTATATCTATAGGTCTATTTTGTTTAAACTTTGTTTTGTTTATTTTGTTGTTAACTTATACTTGTTCTGAATTTCATTAGCATCAAGCCTTTTTCTGGCAAGTTGTGATTTGAATTATGTGGACGTAATAATGGATATTTAAATTGTGATTGGAAGTCTCAAAAGAGAGAAACAAAAAAACTATTCCATGCCGACCATAGCTCCTTGTCGACCATAAATGGTTAAACGTAGTGGACGAAAAAGCTTCAACGAAAAACCCTTTTTCATTAGAATGTGGTATCTTTTTGATGTACGGATGTAATTTTATTTTGATGCTTATGTAAAAACATAATTGATTAAGATACCTGAGAGATATTATTGTATTCAATTTGACTTAACGTAATTGATTAAGATACCTGAGAGATATTCTTGTATTCCAATTTGACTGAACTACATAATCAGTAATCTATCAAATCCAAACCGCTATCAGGTGCCGCTAAATGAAATTGTGAAGCCTTTTCCTGTTTTGATAGTCCATGGCTTTTTTACTATTCAAATACTTAGCTTATGGAATTCCAAGGATGTTTGTGCAGTATTCTTTATTCTGTTGTGCAATTGTTCCCTTTACTTATCTTGCTGTCTGGTTCTTCTCCCTTTAGCTCTATTTTTTCTTTTCGTTTTTCTGTTAGCGTGATTTTTTTTTATCTATAGTTTGCAGCTTATTCTTGTGTTATTCTCTGCAACGTTATTGTGTTGATAGTTAAAACAGTTGTTGGTAAAGACTCGATCTATTTTAGGCAGAGAAAGCATGTAATATTTTTATCAATAAAACGTCAGAAAAGATACATAATTCAATACAAAATCAAAGTTCCTTCTTCTTCTCCATATCTTCTTTGAGCTTCTGGCTATCTTCTTCCAACTATCTCGCTTCTTTAGTCTTTTTTTCATACATGTTGCGATATTCATTTGACAATTTCATCCATCTTTCCAGCATTGTTTCTTGTGTATCTATCGGTTGGTCGTATTCGTCTAGTTGCTCAAGGATTTGGAGGCATATATGCTCTAAAATTTTATTTTTGTTTAGAAGCTCGTTGATGAAAGTTTGTCGGTCGGTGATTTCTGCCAGCATTTGCGTGCACATTTCTTCCAACCTGTTCTTTTTCTCCTGGAGATGGCTGATAACCTCACCCATGGTTTGATTGTTGTTTGCTGGCTAGTGGCTTGACATCTTTGTTGTTCTTGCTTCGATTTGTTGTTGAGAAAGCAGAAGTTTGTGTGCTAATCACAAGGCTATGCTCCACTATATATAGGAGCACATCATTACTTTTCGTGTGAACTTCTAATAACTGCCTTTTTAATTGGATGCATAATTGTTGTGTATTTGATTGGTTCCAGTAATTTCAGACATTATTTATTCGAAACGAAAAACCCTAATACATTGTATTTTTTGACACGGCGTATGTAATCTAATGGGAACAATGAGCCGACCTATTTTTTAGGCCTTTATTTACAAAACCCAAGTGGTGGGACTATTCACTTCGTATTACATCATTATTAAGTCATCATTTGTTTCCAATTATATCTATAGGTCTATTTTGTTTAAACATAGTTCTGTTTATTATGTTGATAACTTATACTTGTTCTGAATTTCATTAGCATCAAGCTTTTTTCTGGCAAGTTGTGATTAGAATTCTGTGCACATAATAATGGATTTTTAAATTGTGATTGGAAGTCCCAAAAGAGAGAAACAAAAAAACTGATCAATGTCGACCATAGCTCCTTGTCGACCATAAAAGGTTAAACGTAGTGGAGAAAAAGCTTCAACGAAAAACCCTTTTCATTAGAATGTGGTATCTTTTTGATGTACGGATGTAATTTTATTTTGATGCTAATGTAAAAACGTAATTGATTAAGATACCTGAGAGATATTATTGTATTCCAATTTGACTTAACGTAATTGATTAAGATATCTGAGAGACATTCTTGTATTCCAATTTGACTAAACTATATAGTCAGTAATCTATCAAATCCAAACCCCTATTAGGTGCTGCTAAATGAAATTGTGAACCCTTTTCCTGTTTTGATAGTCCAAGGCATTTTTACTCTTCAAATACTTAGCTTATGGAATTCCAAGGATGTTTGTGCAGTATTGTCTATTCGGTTGTGTAATTATTCCCTTTACTTATCTTGTTGTCTGGTTTTTCTCCCTTTAACTCTATTTTTCATTTTGTTTTTTTTGTTAGCGTGATTTTTTTTATCTATAGTTTGCAGCTCATTTTTGTGTTTTTCTCTGCAACATTATTGTGTTGATAGTTAAAACAGTTGTTGGTAAAGAATCGATCTATTTTAGGCAGAGAAAGCAGGTAATATTTTTACTAATGAAACATCAGAAAAGAAACTTAATTCATTACAAAATCAAAGTTCCTTCTTCTTCTCCATATCTTCTTTGAGCTTGTGGCTGTCTTCCTCCCACTTTCTCGCTTCTTTAGTCTTTTCTTCATACATGTTGCGATATTCATTTGACAATTCCATCCATCTTTCCAGTATTGTTTCTTGTGTATCTATCAGCTGGTCGCATTCGTCTAGCTGTTCAAGGATTTGGAGGCATATATACTCTAAAATTTTATTTTTGTTTAGATGCTCGTTGATGAAAGTTTGTAGCTCGGTGATTTCTGCCAGCATTTGCGTGCACATTTCTTCCAATCTGTTCTTTTTCTCCTGGAAATGGCTGATAACCTCACCCAGGATTTCATTGTTGTTTGCTGGTTGGTGGCTTGACATCTTTGTTGTTCTTGATTTGATTTGTAGTTGAGAAAGCAGAAATCTGTGTGCTAATAATATGGCTATATTCCACTATATATAGGAGTACGTCATGACTTTTCGTGTGCACTTCTAATAACTACTGTTTTAATTGGTTGCATAATTTTTGTGTATTTGATTGGTTCCAGTAATTTGGGGCATTATTTATTCGAAACAAAAAACCCTAATACATTGTATTTTTTGAATTGGCGCACGTAATCTAATGGGTACAATGAGTCGACCTATTTTTTTGGCCTTTATTTACAAAACCCTAGAGGTGCGACTATTGACTTCGTATTACAACATTATTAAGTCATCACTAGTTTCTAATTATATCTGTAGGTATATTTTGTTTAAACTTTGTTTTGTTCATAATGTTGTTAACTTATACTTGTTCTGAATTTCATTAGCATCAAACCTTTTTCTGGCAAGTTGTGACTAGAACTCTGTGCACATAATAATGAATATTTAAGTTGTGTAGAAGTCTCAAAGGAGAGAAACAAATGTACAGATGTAATTAGAGTGTGGTATCTTTTTGATGTACAGATGTAATTTTGTTTTGATGCTAATGTACAAACGTAATTGATTAAGAAACCTGAGAGATATTATTGTATTCCAATTTGACTTAATGTAATTGATTAAGAAACCTGAGAAATATTCTTATATTCCAATTTGATTAAACTACATAATCAGTAATCTATCAAATCCAAATCGCTATCAGATGCTGCTAAATGAAATTGTGAACCCTAGTCCTGTTTTGATAGTCCAAGGGATTTTTACTCGTCAAATACTTAGCTTACGATACGCCAAGGATGTTTGTGCAGTATTGTCTGTTCGGTTGTGCAATTGTTCCCTTTACTTATCTTTTGTCTGGTTCTTCTCCCTTTTACTTTATTTTTTTTTTCTGTTGACGTGATTTTTTTATCTACAGTATGCAGCTCATTCTTGTGTTTTTCTCTGCAACATTATTGTGTTGATAGTTAAAACAGTTGTTGGTAAAAACCCGATCTATTTTGGGCAGAGAAAATAAGTAATATTTTTATAAATGAAACGTCAGAAAAGATACATAATTCAATACAAAATCAAAATTCCCTCTTCTCCATATCTTCTTTGAGCTTCTGGTTGTCTTCTTCCAATTTTCTCGCTTCTTTAGTCTTTTCTTCATACATGTTGCAATATTCATTTCACAATTTCATCCATTTTTCCAGCGTTGTTTCTTGTGTATCTACCAGTTGCTCCCATTCGTCTAGTTGTTTAAGCATTTGGAGGCATATATGCTCCAAAGTTTGATTTTTATTTTGAAGCTCGTTGATGATGGCTCCGGTAGTAGGGTTATTGTTGTTGATTTTGAAATGTTGCCTGGCATGCAGAACTTCTTTCGTCAATCCTAAATTTGCTGCTGGCTCTTTACACATTTGATGTAACACACAACTTGTTTGAATTGAACCGAAAAGATGCACTACTGCTATTAACCAATTAGTCGTTTCCAGTAGCAAAAACTCGAAAAAGAAGCTTCCCTATGTACTGAAATGTGTCATCTAGGTTGGGAAGCCTCAAAATATTTAAGGTCTTCACCTCAGTATGCCAATTACTTTTGGCAGTTGGATGAAGAGCAGGAGGAGTTCCTGGTCGAACTTCTTGGAGCATGAACTGGTTATTGCGAGTTTGATGCCTAGGAAACTTATCTAACTACTACACCGGTTATGGTTCAGTATATGGCTTACTACACGTCATTGTGTTATGCGTTTTTTATATTTATAAGTGGAGAACAGTAAGTCATAGCATAATGCATTTTGGATATTTATAATAGGCACGCTATTAATTATGTATGTAGGAATGTTGGATGTGTGCATATGCTAACCTAGGTATGCTAATGAAGGTATACTTGTGGATGTTGAAAGGCATTAATATCGGATATCGTTGTGGTAATTTTTTGTGTTTGTTCTATGTTTGTTTCTGCTGTGTTTGTTGCTGCTTTGATGAATGGCTCTGCAGTGAATTTTGTAATTATGAAGTTCATGAATGTATGAATGTGTGTGCATGATTTAGGAAATCAAATTGGAATTATCAAGTTATGAATGAATGCGACACGTTTCAGGGATTGCATGTGATGGCAAAATACAAGTTTTATGTGGTGTTCAACGGTCACCAAAGTGGATTTACGATAATTGGGAGGCAGTGAAAATGGCTACAAGTGGATTCCCTCACACTACTTTCAAGGGTTGTAAAACATTTGAGGAAGCAAATGCCACATACATTGAGAGCGAAAAGGCGATGGGTGCATAATAACTATGGCCATTGCTTCTCTACCGAGGCATCGTCAAGCACAACAACAATGTCCTATCAACCTACCTTGCCCATGCCAACTAACCGTGCTCGTGATAAAGTCTTTTTTCCCCCACACACTTGCCACTTTAATCGTAGGGATTTTCATTGGGATATTTGTACTACTAATTGCTATTAAATTATGTTAGAATTGAAAAGTATAGCCATATAATATAGTTAATATATGTAATGTGAAACCACTTATGATCTCCTCTCAGTCCTGTATTTCTACTCACATTATTGTATTTTAATGCATCTTCAATTAGTATAACTTGTTCAAACCGATGAGGAGAGTGTATACTTCAATCACTAGCATTCGCTTTTTTTTTCAAGAGCAGGATTTAATTGATCTAATGAATGTAAATATTGGTGCACCAGCGGCGCACCAATAGGCCTACTGAGGGCTAAAATTGGCCTATTGGCGCCCAATAGGCCTACTGTGGGCACTAATTGTCCTATTGGTGCACCAATACTCCCATCCTCGGCTTCGAGTGGCATTAATGAAGCCATAACCCGTCGCTTTCCTTAGTCAAAGATTTTTGTGGGCACTAATTGCACGAATAGGCCTACCGAGTGCTGAAATTGGCCTATTGGCGCACCAATACGCCTACCGATGGCTAAAAGCTCACCATTGGTGCCTTAGTGGTGCACTAGGCCTACCGAGGGCTAAAAGCTCACCAGTGGTGCCCTAATGGTGCACCAATAGGCCTACTGTGGGCACTGATTGGCCTATTGTTGCACCAACACTGTGCGCACTAATTGCACAGATAGACCTACCGAGGACTGAAATTGGACCAATGTGGTTGTGGTTGTGTTGGGTTATCTTTATTTTTCATTCTTCAATTTCATTTTTCTAGTTCTACTAATTGCACCAATAGGCCTACCGAGGACTGAAATTGGCCTATTGATGCCCTAATGGCGCACCAATAGGCCTACTGTGAGCACTAATTGGCCTATTTGTGCACCAATACTGTGCGCACTAATTGCACCAATAGGCCAACCGAGGGCTGAAATTGTACCCATATTTATTTGTTCAATTTCATTTTTATATTTCTAATAAAAAGCGCACCATTGACAACCTAATAGCGCACCAATGGCACAACAATAGTCCTACTGTGGGCACTAATTGGCCTATTAGTGCACCAATACTTTAAACAGTAATTGCACCAATACTGTGAACAGTAATTGCACCAATAGGCCTACCGAGAGCTAAAATTGGCCTATTGGCGCAGGTGGAATTAGTGCCCACCATCAGAAGGTGGGGGATTTAATTCCACCACCACCTACAGCTCTTTATGGATTTCTAGAAGAACCGAAGCTGATTTGATGAAAATTTCCTGTCGAAGAGTTCTCATCGTAGTGACACTGTTATACGTCTGCGACAGGGTGACTCCGTTACGTCCGCAGATCAGAGCCCAGATTTTTACATCAATTACTTCTGAAGATATTTGGGAGTATATGGCGTGATATATGATTTAAAGAAGATATTCCTAATAAGGAAATATGGTTACTGCATGCCAACGAAAGGAAAATCCTACTTTCTAGTGATTTGGAAGTAAACTAGCTATTTTCTAGGAATTAAAAGTTAGGGTTTTACACATAATAAAAAGAGGCAAAAAGGACAGCAGTAGCCGTCTTTAAAACGTAGCTGAAGATAGATGACGGGAGCTAGGGCTTCAACAGAAACTTTTATTCTTTTCTCTTTTATTTGGTTTCTAACCATGGATGTTTTTTCCATCCTTTTCTTTTATTTTGTTATGAACTAAACCTTCTTTTTTAGATCAAGAGGGATGTAGCTACTTGACTCTTTTTATGGTTTAATTACTCCTCCAATAGTGTTTTCTATTTGATTTATCGATTTATTTATGTGTGCTTTATCCATGTTTAAAGCATAATCACCTTTATTACTAGTCTTAGGCGTTAAGCTAAGTACCAACATGAGAAGTTTATCACTGGAAAAACATAAATAAACCTTAATCTTGGTGCTGAAAGGTGGTAGATTATTGTGGAGTAAGTAACAACATAGAACATCACTACTCTTAGGAATAGGTTTGATCCACGACAGTGGTAAAATTGACCTCTGAGACGAGTTTATTCTTCCAAAAGATGATATTCTCACCCTAGGTTGTTACCCATCATAAATCAAGTAAAGAGCCTGCAGGTTTTTAGTTGACAATGTCACCCCGTTTGCAGATATGGAACAGAGTCAACCTGTTGACGAGTCTGGGAGGATAATTAGAGCACAAAAGGATAGAGTAGAGAACCCCGATTGATCTAGATCTTCTTAAACCTGATATTTTTTGTATTATTTACAGTTTATCATCAATTCTTTTACTGTTGATCACAATTTACAAATTATACGCTCCAAATCATTCTTTTTTTACTGTTTTAAGCCTAACGAAGTGAATCTATTGATTAGTTGTTTTGCCTAGTCTCTGTGGATACGACCTTGTGTATCTGTGCACAAGTAGATTTTACACATCACCAACCAAGCCCATGGAATGCACGGGTAGTTTACTAGTTATACGGTGTATAGGAGAGGAATGTCATTGTGAATGATTTAAATTTGATTTTGACATGGAAAATAATGACACCAATGAAGTAAAAGAGAGAAAAATATATAATTTACGAAAAAAAGAGAGAAAAATATAAAAAAGGAAATTATAATCATTTTGTTAAGAAAAAGAAGAAGCTGGACTGTAGACATAAAAGTAGGGAGACCGAATATTACCGCTCTTTCTCCTAAGGTAGCATCATATGATAATTAAAATAAAAACAAAAAGTAATCAGTACAATTGATAAAATTATCAACATTGGGAAAAAAATGTTGTTCGCATCACTAACGGCGGGACACTCGGCTTAAAGCATATACAAAATCATATAAATCAGTTAGCCTATAATCCCTTAGGGTTTCTTGTCCGTCTTCCTAGCCAAAGGCAACTCCTTTCCAGCCCCATTATCCTCTAGAGCTCCCTCCTCCTCTTCCAGGGTCCCACTTTTCTTATTATTAACTGCTCCAGCCTCCTTCACCTACCGGTACAGAATTTCCATCATCCTCTTCACCAGCCTTTCATTTTCTTCTCTTTTCATTGTTTTGATTCGGGCGCAATCCTTCACTTCTCCTCTCTTGTCCGTCTTCCCAGCCAAAGGCGACTCCTTTCTAGCCTCATTACCCTCCATAGCTCCCTCCTCCTCCTTCGGGGTCCCATTCTTCTTGTTGTTCTCTCCTCCAACCTACTTCACCTATCGATCTAGAATCTCCATCCTCCTCTTCACCAGCCTTTCCTTCTCTTCTTTCTTGATTGTTTTGATTCGGGCACTCACCTTTCTCTGCTTCACCTCAAGCTCAGAGATTTCTTCATCCATCTTCCTCTTCAACCCACCTCGACCACCATATCTTCCACACCAGAAGAGAGTGTTAAGTGCTCTAACTAGTTATATATGGTGGTGCGAGGTGGGTCGAAGAGGAAGATGATGGAGAATCTGAAAAGCACTGAATCACCAGCAACAAGCCTTTTGGCACTTACAAACACATTCCAACCCGTCGTAAGGAATTGTCTCTTGGGTTGGCCTGAACAAGAAAAGAGAAAAAAGAATGGCAATGTAAACTCTATTGCGCAATATTACATGAATATCCTGGTTAGTGCTAATTAAGGTAGTCATAAAGTACCTCTACTTGATTTTGTAAGGATTGAGCGTAATTAATAATCTCATCCAGCAACAATGCCTTTCCAGTTACCTACTATAAGAACATGCCACACGAAGCTGTCCGCGTCAGATTCATATATGACCCAAAACAGAAACAGGGTACTATTATGTTTATATAAAAAAAATAGAGTACTGTTCTTTTTTTTTTTAACAAGAGACATCATTAAGAAATAGGATTTTTTTTTCACGTTGTCACAGCGAGGAACAAGATGATGCAATATCTACAATCAAGACATTGCTTAACCCATCAGACAACAACAGAAGGCCAGATGCTTAGAGATCAGTTGTAAGCAAAATAACAAACAAAATTGGATAGCTCTACTCATTTATAAATCAATCAATCCCAGATAAGGGGCACAAAAATAACAACAAATGAATTCATCATTTCCACTTGGTCTTATGGACTACACTGGCCGCGTAGCACATTACCTTATTCTTTTCTAGTGAATTAGCTTTAGAGAACAAGTGTCCTACAGAACACTTGATAGAATAAATGAAGGCTATGATTGAAGAAAGAAACCTATAATAACTGAAGGCTATGATTGAAGAAAGAAACCTCTCTAATCTCTCTTTACATTGCTTGAAAAGACTCTTCATAGAAAGAGACAAGGAGTGAACAACGCAAAGAAAATCCAACTAGGCAACCTATCCCAATATAGCAAGTCTATAACACATGAAGACACATCATTATAATACCACATAAATCGGTTATGCTTCCACTCAAAAACCGAAGAAATAATTATGTAACAATTTACCATCCCCTCTTCATTAACTGAGCAGCCACTGAAGTAACCTTCGCATGAACATAGTCCTTAGCAGAACTTTGCATGTTGTACGACATAGTAGAGACAAAAACTGAAAGCTACACATGTTCGTTCATGATAATATCAGTAACCAATGTCTTATTTATCGACAGAAAAGTTAAATGGAACTGCTACATAAATGATGCAATGTGTAGCACAGAAAACCAGTGTGTAACACATGCATCAGTGAACTTGGCAGTGACAATCATAAAACTTAAAAGTAGAAATAAAAATTTCCATTGTCGTGTTACTTGTTTGGGAAGTTCTAAATACCTTAACAAGTTTCTCTTGTCGCCAATTCCGTTTCTCGAATGAGATTTTGGAAGCAAAGCATCCTCTTGAGATTTACCGGCGACATTCATAGGCACCAATTTTAGAACTTCAAAACCTAAAAAAAATGAAAAAAATTGCTAAACGCAAGTTACATAGATTTAAGCAGATACTTGAACTAAATCGAAAAAAGGAGTAGATCTGGAGAAGTTTGGCTCACCGTGTCACCTAGTAGATGACCAACCGTGAGGTAAGTGGCTACCGATAGAGGAAAAAAAAGAACAGATTCACGATCCGAGCGGAAGAGGATAACGGCAGCGAAGGAGGAGGACGACAAGGCAGGAGAGAACAACGACGACGCGGGGGAGGAAGACGAGAAGGAGGCGGAGGAGAGAGGTAGTGGTGGCGGGAGGTGAGAGGCAGAGGGAGAGGGAGGCATAGCAGTAGGTGAGAGTTGGAGAAGGTGGGGGTGGCGGTACATGGAGCAAGGGCGGAGGAGATGGCTAGCAGAACGGCATTGAGGGATTCGGGAAGGGAGAGGAGAGAGGTAGGGTTGTCGTTGATATTTTGTTTTGAAAAGATAAATGCTAGGTATTTAGTTGAGAAATATTTATTTCTTTGTAAAAAAGGTACGGTGACAAATTATAATTTGGATCAAATCCCGTAAATTATCTTTAAAAAAAAAATAATTTACGGGGAGGAGGGAGAGAGATAGTGGCGGAGAGGAGGCAGGGAGGAGGGACGAGAGAGAAAATTGATTTTAACATTTGGGGTTTTTCGGGTGAAGGGGAGAGAGAAGGCCCATCCAGTTTGTCCGACGTCGTTTCATAGCTTGGAAATGAGAGTTTCAAAATTTCTCCAAAGTAAACAAACGTTTTTTTAACTATGAGGAAGTACATTTTGTTTACGACAGTCCATTACTTTAATCATAATAATTTTTTAAAAATATTGCGTTAATTTGTCTTCATACATAAAAAATTAAGACAAATAGGTAGTATAATTATTTTATTACTAATACTTTTAAAATTTATTATCATTAAAGTAATGGACAGACGTGAACTGTGGGGAAAACCAATGTTGTCATCATTAGGCGAACGTCTGTTTACCCTTTTTCAAGAAGACAAACCTTTGGTTACGGTAAACATTGGTTTCGTAAGATGACGCTAAGGCGTTGGTTGGCCTCATAGGCGATTGTTTGCCTTACCTTCATAAAGTAAAACAAACGTTTGCTTTTCCTGTTCTAAGATTTCTGTCCATATCAGTCTCAATTGATCAATTCACCTTGATTTAAAAAATATTATTCTTATAATATTTATATTAAACTATTTTCTAATTTTTTATGTATAAATACAAGGTGAGGGATTTGGAGAGGGAAGGGGAGCTGTAGGTGTGGGTCTGAAGGGAGCATGCAAAGTTGAGGTTGAAATATAGAATAGTAAAGGGAGTTGTAGGTGGGCACTAATTTCACCTGGCTTAGGATTTCTAAAATTTTTGATAAGGTAATGTTTATATCATAGATTAAAAAAAAATTTACTTTAATCAACACTTTCCAAGCTTCAGGTTCGACATCAAGCATCTTAGTGTTGGAATTCCATGCAAAACCACTAGTGCCATGTTAAAAAATGTCATATCAAGGATTAAATAATTGCTTTAAGTACTTCATTCAGGTTTTGCACTACTTTTGTCTAACGGCTTGTCCGGAAAGTGTTCATGCAACATTTTCAGAATGTTGTATGCAATTGTAGTGAAAGTTCCACCCACCCTATTTCCCAAAGGATGTTCATAGGGAAATACATCAGCGAGTACATCATCCATTGTTGTTGTCCAGCTACACCAATTGCCCAACCCTTAATGTGTTGCATTTTCTACTCCATCCAATCTTTTTCTCTTCGTCATAACAAAACTATATTTATACATGAAACAAAATATTTTATAAAAAAATACATTAGTGAAAAAATGGTTTATATTATTAATATAAAAAATAATCATAAAACTAATAAGGCAATGATTTATGAATAAATAATTTGCAAACATGTCTAGAAAATTTAAATGTCTAAAATAAATATCAATCCTTAAAAAAGTTACGCATTATAATTTCTTCACATATTATTTGCTATAGAATCCTAACAATCTCTCCTAAAATTACATCACAATCTTCATTAGCACTCTGAAAATTTTTCCTTTTGATTTCTATTTTGGCTAGTCAATTCTTCATCCACATCAGCAATAAGTACCTCATTGGTATCATCATTAGAACCATCAGGTTGTTATGCAAAATGCAACAAACCAATATAATTTCTATTTGCGTTTCCACACAAAAAAAAAATTGGTTCCGCAATATCTAGGATATGAATTCGTTTTTTAATGCACCAAATGCTCTCTCAATTGTATTGCATAGAGATGCAAGATGAAGGTTGAATAATTCATGTGCATTTCGTGGTGGATTTCTTGAATATTTTCTTAAGTGATATCGTGTTCCCTCTATATGGTGTGATTAATCCATTCTTCAATATGAAACCTGCATCAAAAAGAAAATATTTTCCTTGAAAAATATAGTTTTCATTAGACACAACAGTTAAAATCAAGAACAATTTAATTATGTTTTGTTTAAAAAATTACATTCAGGAATATGCAGAGGATCTCTTCACGGTAGAGCATTTTTTAAATTCTTGAATCAGATGCTATTCCTTTCCATCCAGCTAGAACGTATGTAAATTTCAAATCAATGTACATGCTGCGAGCACATTTCGTATTGAAAAATCTTTTTACCACGATATCTAGGAGCATCAATAAAGAAAACTTTAGCGCGAATATATGTGTCATCAATAACCCCAATAAAATCATTGAGTTTATGAAATCAAATTATCAAAAAAAATTTCCTATAGAGGTTTTTATAAACAATGGATTTTTCGAAATGTGTTTACCTTAAAATATGGAGAAAATAGTGAGGAATGTTGAATTTCTGGAGGAATTACTGTTCCATCAGGTTGCTTAATATATTTTTTTCCGAAGTTCCAGTATAGGATTTAACTTCTCTATGGAAGTGACAACTAACAGTTTCTCCAGATCGATGCCAAAAAAAAAAATTGAAGTTGGCGATTGATCACCTTATGTCCGAAAATGTAAAAATATTTTGACACTTTGTCTTTTATAGTGGTTCCTCCTGTTGGCATAAGACCACCATGTTTTATTAATATAACACATAAATTTGCAAATGGTCTGACTCCTATTCGCATGATATCATAACATTTTTCGTCACTATCCATGCGTGACATCAATTCTTGTCTTGCTTTGGCTCTATCTATGCCTAGTTGGTTTTTTATATGTTTAGCTATGTGCCTTTTTCATGTGAACCAATAAACTATAATACCAATAACTTGTGCAATTTCCATATGACGTATATGTCAACCAATAAACTACAATACAAATAACTTGTGCAACTGCCATATGATGTATATGTCGCAGTTTATTACCCTGATCAAGCAAATCTATAATAAAAATGAAATTAATAATTAATAGTGAGAAATAAATTAAATTATAACTAATCACATAACCATTAGAAAATATTATATTTATCTCATAGATCTGTAAATGCGATTATTAAAATTTTATGTTAAAAAAAAAAGAGTAGACGGCAAATTTGTGGTGATGACCACCACAATAATATTATACTAATTTGTTTTTTAAAAAAGCAGAAGTCTGCAAGTTACAAGACAAATACTAATTTAAAGTGATTGAGTTAAATTCTATTTTTTTTTCTAATCAAATTCAATTCCTTTATCACTCTCTTCTTTTAATTTAAATAACCACTATTTAAGTTTGTTGCTGCTCTACAGTTTTTACACTACTACTAGTATTTTAAATCACCTCCTTTTCTCTTGTCTAATATCTCATTTTTTTATATGAGTATGATCGTGAATTTTATTTTTTTTATGAAATTAAATTCGATTGAATGAAGGGTTTAAATTGGCCTGGCAAAAAAAAACGATAGTTTACAGAAAAAATTACTTTATCATGGATACTACAGTATGACTATTCCAATGAATAGTTCTAGGCAGCTTTGCAAGGTTTTTACATCTAAATTATAAATAATCTAGCATGACATACATAATAAATTACAAAAATATTGAAGAAATAAATTATAGAAATACTAAAGTAATTTATAAAATTCGAATATAGCATTAGGTAGTATAAAAAAATTGGAAAGGGGCATTAAGAAAGTTTACTTGTTGTTGGAAGAACTAACACTGGAGGAAAAAATAATAAATTTTTAGAGGAGATGTATTGTTGTGAGAGGTGAGTGTGAGATAAGAAATACATTTATAGGGTGCAAGAAGATAGGTAGGGTTACTTAGCAAGAAAATAGGTAGGGCTACTTAACAACAACAAAAAAGATACGATTATTTGTGTGCATAAAAATAGTTATGATTATTTTTTTGTTTGGAAAAAAATAGATAGGTTTGCTTATAACTTTCGTTATTTTTTGGAAAAAAAAAACCAAAGAAAGGTGAGGATAAAATTGAAAAATTGTTATAAATAAATTATGTGAATATTATTTTCTTTTTCCACTAAAGCTCATTTTTTCCGCACCTGAATTTACTCCTGGTAAGTATTATACCTTTGCACCAAACCTCTACTTTGATTTATCTCTTTGGCCAATTACCTTCTACAGTTCCTTTTGTCCTAATCTTAATATCTTTTTCTTTTATCTAACATCCCTTTAATTTTATCATTTAAAATTAATCATACTTTTTTTTTATCCTCTCATTTCCAAATATAAATATCAGTGTTATCAGAACTGGACCTGCCACAGAGCCGTTGAAGGCTGCGAATCGAGGTTCACTGATCCGACCGAAGGTTTAAATGGTCGAACCGGAAGGTAAAATTAAGTGAACCGGAATAGTAATTATCATGTCTAAATAATTTATTTTTGTTTGACGATGTGTCTATCACAAGCATGTACTTGTACTCTAGTTATTTCACATATAAAATTTCAATTCAAAAACCACAATTCTGTGGAATTACAATATAGTTTCTAACCTTAATTTATAGAATCCAACTATCAGTGATAATAACCCAACAACATAAGTGTACTAATAATCTCATACATTTGTATGGAGATAGCAATTATAAAGATGATCCCATTAGCTTCTCTTAAATAAGTACAATCTTGAATGAAGCTTCCTGCCGGATCACCAAATAAATTGCTTTGGTAGCCTCCTCCGAATAAGGTACCATGTTCACCTCCCAATTCATTCTCATCATCAACATGAAGAATGTCTATGTTTAATTCATCCACAAATTTAAAAAGTTTGATAATCATATATATAATCTAATGTGTAATTGTTAAAAATATGTAAGCATCAAATAAAATAAATTAATAACATAGATGATTACCATCATTGGTATCGTCTTGAATTGTGCATGACACCAACTCTAGCCTAAAAGTCTCCACTTCTTCGTTTGTCAAATCTGTAGGCTCTTCTATTCAAACCCAATCACCATTTGTACTAAATGCATCAAAATCAAATGGATCATATTTTCTCCCCTAAAAAAAAAATCTGGAAAAAATTGTAATGTTAGCATGGAAATACAAAAATGCAATTGATCGATGAACTTGCAAATTAATATAAATGTGTAGATATATATATAACCTATGTTTCTAGAATAAAGACTAAATAGAGATCTAATCAAATATAAATTTTACCTTTGTTGCAATGTAACAGCCCAGGTAAAAATTTACATTTTTTCTGGGACTATTTAAGTTGTTTTTATAATGATTTACTGTTGAATTTAATATTGGTAATTAATTCAAGGTAAGTCGAGCATTGGATTCCAAAACCGAGCCTTGTCCCACGTTTGGGATTTTTATGCGGATTTTACGGACCGAAGTTGGAATTTTTCGGGTCCGGGAATCTTCAAAAAAGTCGGGTTTATCGTCGAGGGAACGGACCAGAAGTAAAGGTAAGGGGGTATATTGGTTATTTCCTGGTCCGGATAGAACACGCTTCACATGCAGCACAATACTGCATAATTGTGGTGGCTCAATTATGCAAGGTTGCCGCCGCCTCTTTCCTGTGTCACCAGTGCCATGCACCGTGTATAAAAGCGGTGTTTCTCCTGCCTTCCCAGTACACCACACCACCATCTTCTCTTCTTCCTGCAGACCCCAAAATCCAATTCTTTTCTTCTTTTTTGTTTCTGTAAAACCACCTGTGTAAACCTCACAAAACCCAACCAAGAAAGAAAAAAAAAAACAAAACAACACACACAAAGCAACGCTATCGTTTTGCAACCCCCACATGCCATTTCTTTTTCTTCCTTTCTTCTTCTTTTCTTCTTCTTCCTCTCCCCGTGAGCACCGCCACCACCGAACCACCATCACCACCTTCAACCTCCACCACCTCGCAACCATCTCCCTTCCTCTCCTCCCCTCTTGCCTTCTTCCTCGCCCCACCTTCTCGTCGCTTTCCGACAACACTGCCGTGTAGAGACCCGCAGCCACCTGAGTTCGATCGCCTGTGTCGGTGCTGCCGACGACCACCACCAAAAACACCAGACACGCTTCCCTCATCTCCTCTCCGACGTCGCCCACTCGGCTTGTCTCGCTGGGTCCGCGTCACCATCGCTGCAGGTGAGCCACCCACTGGTTGAAGACGACCCGGATGGGTTGTGGTTTCGGGTGGGTCTGACCTGATCGGGTTGGGCTGGTGCGTCTGGCTCTTGGACCTGCACTGGTGTGTCGCTGGGCCTCCAAGACGGGCCTGCGCCTAGGCTCCTATTTGGGGCCTGGGTTTGGCATTATGCAAGGCCTAGGCTGAGACTGTTTGGCTCAGTTCGGTTTTTAATAAAAAAAAAAAGAAGAAAAATTCTGGAAAATAATATTATGGAAAAAAATAATAATAATTACTGACTTGAAATAATTTTGGAAAGGGTATTATCAAGGTTTTAAATATTGGAATAATAACCGGGTATAATTATGGTATAATATTTTGCCACCTAGAAATAAATGGTGAATGATGATGATAATGGAAAATAACCCGAGGCAGTACCGAGTTGAATCAGTATTCTATTTTTTGGCATGCAGTATTAGTCTGGCATCTGCATACCATCTTATGTGTGCATATTATTGTCATATAGGAGTTGATAACAAACAGTTCCCTGAGGAACCGGCTGTGGAACCTTCCGAGGAGTTCTATAACTGATAATCGGGTAAGGTGAGGATGGGTAACCCTTGATATGTTACCTATAATACTTGGTGTGTTTTTGTAGTTCGATTGAAGTGTTGTGTGCTGATATACTGTTGATTATATTTTCCATGGATAATTAGTGTTATGGAATTGTTGATGGTTTAGTCTGTTGAATAACTTGAGATATTGGAAAAACAAAAATTGAGAAAGTATTGGAAATGATGATGTCTTAAGTGTCACGTGGAAAGTAGTGGTACGAATAGATGGTTAGAAGCTGATACTGTGGTGGCCACGATCGGGTTATTTGTCATAAGGATGTTGATCCCGGTTTGGTTTTTGGGATGTTGATCCCGGGTTTATTTTGATCAGGCACCCAGTGTTAGTTAATAACCATAGTACGACCCTAGCTTGTCTAGTGACAGGGCCTGGTTATTAAAATTGGAAAAGTTAATTGTCTTTTAGCTTTGGTACAAACTTGACCAGTGTTGTGTTTGGTATAGTTATGACTGTTGCCTAAGTTTATTTCCTGAAGTATTATGGTTGCCTGCATATTACTATTTATCCAATATTATGCTTAAATGTACTGATGAGCGTTTCGGACTCACCCCTTGCTTGCGTGGTTTCATCACGTAGGTTATGTTTGTTCGTAGTTCAGGTACGATGTACGACTGGCTGCTGCATTCTTCTCCACCTGACCCTGGATCCATCCCCCGCTGCATATGTGCATAAGTCTTCCGCTGTTGCATTTATCGTATGTTATTGAGGTTGTCTGTCACTTTGCCTCTGTTGCTTTCTATACCATATTCTGCTGTTGTTGTTGAGCCTTAGAGTGTGATGCTTGAATAAGGGTCTCCGGGTATGGGTGACAGTTGTAATATATAGTTTGATGCTATATTGTAGCTTGTGAGATGTATTGTTGCCTGTCAATAAGAATAATTCCAGCACATGTTTACTGTGACTGGTAAATACGGGTCGGGGCGTTTCATGCAACCTTAGATTGTAGTGAACGTAGACTGAGTCATTAAGTCTCTGATGTTTCAATCTATTTTTTTTCTTACTGTGGATGTGCTCAAATAGACTCCGATTTTGTTCACAACCAGAAGCACTATACGTTTGGCTCAAAACCCAAATATCCATTTTTGCAAGTTTGATGCACTACTTCCATACCATTGCAACCATTCATCTACATATACACAACAAAGAAATCTATATATTACAAATAATCAGTATTTATTTAACTAAAATTAAAACTAAAAATTTAGAATTTACTTGGAGCCATACCATCGCGATCAACAATGGCACCAGAACGCCCAAAATCTGTTGGAACTAATGCCTCCTTACTTCTTATAGGTTTTGATATTGACAAACTATTCAGGAAGCAAAAAGAAATGAATTGAAATGAAGGCAAATCAATCCTCAAGTAAAAGAAACCATCAAGAACAAAGTGAATGAGCACAAGATTGAAGAGCCAAGAAAGAAGAGTTAGATTCATAAATTGTACAAGGTATAACACTCAACTCTTCTAGGACATTGGCTCAAAGTAAAATAAAATTTGCTCATGCATCACATAAACATATTTCGAACATCAAAGTATTTTTTGAATCAATAACATCGATATTATGTTTTAAAACATCGATGTTCTGCCTTCCGACAAATTTCCAAAACAGGCAGTACGCAAATAACATCGATGTTGGCATTTGTAACATCGATGTTCTAGTGACCGTTGCTTTTAAAATTAGTCATAACATAGATGTTCCCATTTGTAACATCGATGTTCCATATTGGTCAGTTTCAGTTTGTTTTTGCCGAGCCAAAATAACATCGATATTTCTTTCTAAACATCGATGTTCCTGCCTTCAATGAATTTTCCAAAAATTGGCAATAGGCAAATAACATCGATGTTGGATTCCCAAACATCGATGTTCTCATGACCGTTGCATTTGAAAATATCCTTTACATAAGCAAAACATCGAAGTTGGATTTCATAACATAGATGTTCTTCAATGGTCAGCTTTAATCGTTTTTCACAGAAGCAAAGTAACATCGATGTTGTGAATTAAACATCGATGTTCTTCAAGAATCAGTTTTCATCTCATTTTCACAGAAGCAAAATAACATCGATGTTGGGTTATAAAACATCGATGTTCCTCACATGATGATTTAATGGGTTTTACACAGAATTAAAACAACTTCGATGTTGGGTTTGAGAACATCAATGTTTTAGTTACCGTTAGTCCAAAAATTCAAATTTACTGGACAAAACATCGATGTTGAGCCTTTAAACATCGATATTATGGCCGTTATTGCTGACAACTTTTAACACCCACTATGTTTTGTTTAAAGCTTTTTCTTGGATGGATTTCAAACGGCTCCATGATTTTTTTTCAGAGCTACAAATTAAGCATTTTCAGCTCTGATTCAAAATTAATCAACTCTTAATATTGAAGCATTCAGTTCATACATCAAAATCAATTTTTATTGAGGCAATATCCTATCAAGGATTTGAGAGTTGCCTTTTTGAGCTTAAATTTTGTAACTCATATCTACTCTTGTGAGAGCTTTTGTTTGAGTGATTGTATTGCTATACACCTTAAGGGAGGTTAGTTCCATTGTTGAGATTCATAGGAAGAGGGTATATCTTCTTGTGTGAGAAGTCTTAAAGTGAGGTATCTTCAAGCAAGAGATTAGAGTTTCTTGTGATTAGAACTCTAGGTTTATAACGGTTTGTT
The DNA here is from genome assembly GCA_028386065.3 of Turnera subulata. NCBI lineage: Eukaryota > Viridiplantae > Streptophyta > Magnoliopsida > Malpighiales > Passifloraceae > Turnera > Turnera subulata. Next base: position 32,888 of record JAKUCV010007374.1, read on the forward strand.
AAGCACCCGTAAGCTTAACATAGATAGTGGAATCTTCAAGAGAGTCTCTTGAAGGACTGGATTAGCCACACAAGTAGTGTGTGTGTATGAACCAGGATAAATTGTTTGTGTCCTTCAATCTTTAATTCCGCATTTATTTCCTGCTTATTTCGTTTTAATCCGATAAACGCTATTCACCCGCCTCTAGCGTAGGGCTATTGTTCTAACAATTGGTAGCGGAGCCTAACTCTCTGAAAAACTTGACCGTTTGAGCGAAACTTTCCATGGCTTCTTCAAGTAATTATGCAGGACTCTTCGAAGGACAATCAACCACTCGTCCACCGCTCTTTGATGGCACTAATTACAGCTACTGGAAGGAGAGGACGAGAATTTTCCTCCAATCCTACAACTATGCTCTCTGGAGAATCATGAAGTTTGGAGAGCAAATTCCGATGAAGAAAGTTGGTGAAATTCAAGTGCCAAAGACGGAGGAGGAGTACAACGCTGCAGACATTATATTGGTTGAAAACAATGCCAAATCAATCAACATGCTCTATTGTGCAGTCAACCCCGATGATTACCGGAAAGTCTCTTGCTGCACAACCGCAAAAGAAATGTGGGATAAGCTGGAAGTCACCTACGAAGGAACCGATCAAGTTCGAGAGGCCAAAATCGACTCCCTCACTGCAGATTACGAACTCTTTCGAATGAAGGAGAACGAAGGAATAGAGGAGATGTTCGAACGATTCTCTAAAATCGTAAATAACCTTCATGCTCTCAAGAAGGTCTACTCCGACAAGGACTTGGTCAGAAAAGTCCTTAGATGCCTCACTCCCGAATGGCGTTCTAAAGCCGACGCAATCTATGAAAACATCGGGACATCGAACACAACCATTGACAGTCTTAGAGGTAATCTTCTAACCTATGAAACTACTATTCTTAAACCCTCTTTGCAGGAACCAAAGAAGAAGAACATAGCTCTCAAAGCTTCCACCTCCAAGACGCAAGAGCTCACTGAATCGGACTCTAGCGATGACGATCAGGAACTCGGACTTGTCATCCGCAAATTCCACAAATTCATGAAGAAGGAATTTGTAAAGAAAGGGAGAAAGATGTCCGGACCACCCAAATGCTATGGGTGTGGAGAGAGTGGGCACATCAAGCCCAAGTGTCCCAAAGCAAAGGAGGGAAAGGAGAAGAAGTCCTACAAGAAGCAAAGGGCATACATCTCATGGGCAGGCGATTCCGGTGATGAATCATCCGATAGCGATGAAGAAGAAACGGCTAACCTATGTCTCATGGCAAGGAAAGAACCGGAGGAGGTAAGTACCACTTCTCCAAATGAAAATGTCTCATATGAAGAGTTACAAAATGCATTTGATGAACTTTATGGTGAATTCATTTATATTTCTAAAGTTAATAAGAGTTTAAAGAAACAAGTTATAACTTTGGAAAACGATATGGAAAATGTGTCTAATGAGAATAAGAATCTTAAGGAAGAAAATAAGACTCTAGACACACCTAAGGAATGTGTATCTTGTGGCTCTTTAAAAGAACAAAATGAAAAATTAGCATGTGAAAATAGGAAGCAGAAGGATGAAAATAAGATGCTAGAAAAGAAGAGTGTAGAGGAATGTTCGTCATGTATACCTTTAAGGAAACAAGTTGAACAACTTGAAACAACCTTGAAGAAATTTAATACTCCTCATAAAAATCTGAATTCTATGCTAGGTAACTTGCAATCTACTAGGCATGGAATAGGTTTTAGAAATGAACCTAAAAGAAATAAAGTTGAATCAAAGAAACCTAAGGTACAACCTAAGGTAAACGAAGTGAGTAATGTGCATAAATATAGGAAATATAGTAACTACTATCAACCTAGAAGAATGCATAACCCAAATGTCATTTGTCATTATTGCAATAGAATAGGACACATTGCTCCTGTTTGTTTCACTAGGCATAGGCATTGGGCTCAAGAAGAAGCTCATAACCACTATGCTCCTAACACTCAAGGACCTAAGAAGATTTGGGTACCTAAATCTCATTGATTTGATGTTGTAGGTATGCTTGAAGGCATCAAGTGTACTTTGGTACCTTGATAGCGGATGCTCCAAGCACATGACCGGAGAAGCATCCAAATTTTTGCAAATAAAGCCATCAAATGGAGGAAACATTGTCTTTGGAGACAACAACAAAGGAAAGATCATCGGCATTGGCTCGGTTGGCAAAGATGAGTCTTTCTCCATTGATAATGTCTTGCTTGTTAAAGGTCTTAAACACAATCTCTTAAGCAGAAGTCAATTATGTGATAAGGGGAATCGCGTGATTTTTGATTCCAAATCATGCACCGTAGAACGTCTTAGTGATAATAAGATCATTCTACAAGGTGATAGAATTGACAATATTTATATGGTTAACTTAGAAGAGTCTTCATCAAAATTTTCAAAATGTCTAATGAGCAAAGAAGATGATATGTGGCTATGGCATCGTAGAGTAGGTCATGTTAATATGAAAATGATAAACAAACTAGTTAATCAAGACTTAGTAGTTGGCATTCCAAAAATTAAATTTGAGAAGGATTCCATATGTGATGCATGTCAAAAGGGGAAGCAAGTGCGAGCTTCGTTTCATTCTAAAAACGTTGTCTCAACATCTAGACCACTTCAACTTTTGCACATGTATCTCTTTGGTCCCTCACAAATTAAAAGTTTTGGCGGGAACTATTATGCTTTTGTTATTGTGGATGATTATACTAGATTCACTTGGACTTTATTCCTTACTCATAAAAGTGAAGCATTTGATACATTCAAGAGCTTTCTTAAGAAAGTTCAAAATGAAAAAGGTTGTTTAATAGCTTGCATTAGAAGTGATCATGGAGGAGAATTTGAAAATAATCATTTTTCAGCTTTTTGTGATAAACATGGCATTGAGCACAATTTCTCAGCCCCTAGGACACCACAACAAAATGGCGTTGTTGAACGCAAAAATTGATGTCTTGAGGAAATGGCAAGAACTATGCTCAATGAGGCTAACATTCCTAAGTATTTCTGGGTTGATGCAGTGAGTACGGCTTGCTACGTGTTGAACCGAGCAATTATTAGGCCATTGCTCATAAAAACGCCCTATGAATTATACAAGGGTAGAAAGCCAAACATTTCCCATCTTAGAGTCTTTGGCTGCAAATGTTTTGTGCATAATAATGGAAAAGACAATTTGGGAAAATTTGATACAAAATCTGATGAAGGCATCTTTCTAGGCTATTAATTGCGCAGCAAAGCGTATAGAGTTTTTAACAGACGAACCTTAAGTGTTGAGGAGTCCCCTTGACATGGTAATAGGTGATATCAACCGCGGTGTAAGTACTCGAAATTCTCTTAGAGACACAATAGCACACATTGCTTTTGTATCACAAATAGAGCCTTCAACCATTTCTGAAGCAATTAATGATGAACATTGGACCTTGGCTATGCAAGAAGAGCTAAATCAATTCAAACGTAATGATGTTTGGGAATCAGTTCCAAGGCCCATTGATCACACAATAATTGGCACGAAATGGGTGTTTAGAAACAAACTAGATGAAAATGGCATAATAACTAGAAACAAAGCTAGGTTAGTAGCAAAAGGTTACAATCAAGAAGAAGGAATTGATTTTGAAGAAACATATGCACCTGTTGCACGTCTAGAAGCCATTCGTCTCTTGCTTGCATTTGCATCCTCAATGAATTTCAAACTTTATCAAATGGATGTCAAAAGTGCATTTCTCAATGGCTTCATCCAAGAGGAAGTATATGTTGCTCAACCTCCTGGCTTTGAAGATCATATCTTTCCCGATCATGTTTTCAAACTCAAGAAAGCACTCTACGGTCTCAAACAAGCTCCAAGAGCTTGGTATGAATATTTGAGTAAATTTCTTTTGGATAATGGATTCAATAGAGGTAAGGTTGACACCACCTTATTCATTAAGAACAAACATCATAACATTCTTTTGGTTCAAATTTATGTAGATGATATTATTTTTGGTGCCACTAATGAGTCTTTGTGCAAAGAATTCTCTAACATGATGACCAGTGAGTTTGAGATGTCCATGATGGGTGAGTTGACATTCTTCCTCGGTTTACAAGTCAATCAAATGAAGGAAGGAACATTCATCTCCCAATCCAAGTATTGCAAGGAGTTGCTCAAACGCTTTGAAATGGACAACTCCAAGCAAATGGCCACACCAATGAGCACTTCCATACATTTAGACAAAGATGAGAAAGGTATTGAAGTTGACATTAAGAAATATCGAGGTATGATCGGATCACTTCTTTACCTTACGGCAAGTAGGCCGGATATCATGTTTAGTGTTTGCTTATGTGCAAGGTTTCAATCTTGTCCTAAAGAGTCTCATCTTAAGGCTATAAAACGAATAATGAAATACCTTGTAGGCACAATAAATGTTGGCTTATGGTATCCAAAAGGCACTACACATCATCTTGTAGGTTATTCCGACTCTGATTTTGCAGGCTGCAAATTAGACCGAAAAATCACTAGTGGAACATGTCATTTGCTAGGTAGCTTCTTAGTCTCATGGTTTAGCAAGAAACAAGCTAGTGTTGCATTGTCTACCACCGAAGCGGAATACATTGCCGCTGGAAGTTGTTGTGCACAATTTCTTTGGATGAAACAACAACTAAAAGATTATGGTCTAAGCCTTAGTCACGTGCCTCTTAAATGTGATAGCACAAGTGCCATAAGCTTGACGAAGAAACTTGTTCTTCATTCTAGAACAAAACATATAGATATTAGGCATCACTTCATTAGGGACCATGTATGTAAAGGAGATGTAAGTATTGAATTTGTTGAAACAAAATCTCAACTAGCTGACATCTTAACAAAACCCTTAGACAAAGAGTCATTCTTTCGAATTCGAACTGAACTTGGCATACTTGACTCTACCTTAATGTAATCTATGCATTATTTATATTTTTTTAACATTACTGACTTGAGCGTCGGAGGCTCCCCTAATTTTCTTTTGCAGATGCTCCCCTTACAAAAAGCAACAAGCTAGAGGGAATCATAATATGGAACATCGATGTTGTTTAGTAAACATCGATGTTGTCATCTTTTGGTCCGATTTTGCACTTATCACTCAATCTTGCATGCTCATGACTAAATGGTTCAGGAAGAATATTCAGTTTTCTTTTCATTCATGTTAAGCATGTAGATAGTGCACAACTGATCAAATTGAAACACCAGCTTGTTTGATGAACACTCACATGGAAGAATTTTATGTCATACAAATGCTGAAAACATAAAAACTTTTATTGATTATAAAGATTAAGTAGAGCCACTGGAACTTAAAACACACATATCACAATTATCATAATCTAGCTCCTAACGATTTGGTACAGCAGTTACAGAGAAGCTATTGGGGTCACTGACTACATTAACCCTCACACTATCGCTCCATGCAAACCACATTCCACCAGTGTTATTCTGGCTAGGGATTTCAAACCGGTTCACTGATGGAAAACGGAGAGGGATGACCCCGTGGTTTTCGCCCGGTTGCCATAATGTCTCGGTGAGCAGTACCATGTTCGGCTTGTACTGGTTCTTCAAGTCTCTCAACATTCTTGCAAAGTCTTCAGAGCGCTCGTGATTCCTCTGCAATTCCACACTAGCAGGCGAACCTTTGGCCACGTCGGTGGTAAGCCAGGGGACTGTGCAGCACTCTGAGCAGTCATTGATAGACGGTAATAACTTCCTTGCTCTAAGGTTTGATGGGTAGACTCCAGTTGAAAACTTTCAAGCCTTTTAGATATGAAGAACATGGTGGCATTGGCGGTACCATAGAAGGAAGCTCTAAGAGGGCTTTGACTCTCAAGAAATACAGTTTCTTCAATGGGTGTAACAAAAAACCTAGAGGAGTAGAGCTCATCAACAAATACTAAGCGAGGCATCCTACCTAGTTCAACAGGCAGCTCCTCAGGCAGTTCACTTACAATACTATAGGGTAATCGGTTTCTCCTACCTACAGCTGCACCCTCAACAAAAAATACAGTGGAAGGGGAAGACATTTTTGCTTTTGATTTTTTTTTTAAACTCTCTTTCAGAAATTGGCTTATAAATTTTTCTATGTTTAATGAGCTCTATCGTATGCCTATTTATAGAAACACCAATTGCGTTGCTTCTTCACTCAGAAGGTGACCCCTACCAATTTCTAAAGTGTCCAGAAGTGTTCAGGAGGTGACCCCTACCTCTCTTTGGAGTGTCATGAACAACGTTCAGAAGAAGGCCCCCTCCGAAATGCTTCGATTTTCAAAAATCTCTTTTTGAACAACTTGCCAATTCATTTATTACTAACATCCAATTTTTCTGATAATCAAGCATCTGCTTTGTTGAAAATCCTTGCCTAACTTGCATTATTGATTCATCACGGGATTTACTGTCTGATTAGTTGGGCATCAGTGGCAACCCAAGTCCAACTGACAAGACATTTTCTCGAGCCCGGTATACTTACGACAAGGGATACCTCCTCATTCCGGGACGATAGAAAATAATTCTTAGAGGCAGAGCCATCTTACTACCCTTAAAAATGTCACACATGTTTCATCTTACTAAAGCTCGTGTATTATCTTTGCTAACTAGAGCACCCGAGGCTCGTCTAACTATGTTTTGCAGGTACCCCTCACTAAGGCCAAAAGACAGGGGGAACAAAAATCTGGTGGAACCAAAAACATCGATGTTTATACCATAAACATCGATGTTTGATCCATTCGGATTGCAGCAGAATTGGACCAGTCGCCAGAAAACATCGATGTTTAAAGTCCAACATCGATGTTTAATCAAGAGAACCCATCCAGTTTTGTCCAGAGAATAATTTAGACATCAATCAAATGCAATGACATCGATGTTGCGTATCACAACATCGATGTTCAGGTAAGTCTTCAAAACTTTCGCTGCAACATCGATGTTCAGTCATCCAACATCGATGTTTGCACCATCTCATTTAATTTGTCTAAATTTCCGAAGGTCCAAAACATCGATGTGTTGAGGAACAACATCGATGTTTGAACTGTTGCAGTTTCAAAAATATAGCCGTTACGCTATGCGGGTTTATCGGCCGACCGTTGAAAACATCGATGTTATTTGCAGAACATAGATGTTTCGTTGCCTGAGCATCAGCAAACATCGATGTTTCATAGGCCAACATCGATGTTTAACAGATACTTTTCAAAAAAAAAATAGTCGTTGGAGCATTGCAACGGCTACCCAACGGCTACTTTTCTGAGACTTACTATATAAACCATGCTTCTCTTTATACTCCTCACTCTGTACACTTCTGAAAAATCAATACCATCTCCATTCATCCCTTTACAAACACAAACACCAAATTTCCTTTCATTTCTTCCTTCTATAATGGCTGGTGACAAACGTCGTTCTAAGGGCAAACAAGTTGCTCATGACCATCAAACCAAGAAAAAGGGTGGATCCTCAAGTGCTCCTCATAAATACTCTATGCCCAATTCAGAAATTTGGTTTAGTTCCAAAGATGAGTTTACACACTACAAATCCTTCTACGCAACTCGCGCCATCGCTTCTCCTCGGTATCTTCCAGAAGATTACCCACAGAAGAAGCAATTTGCTAACCTAGAACGTCACTTACGGGAATCCCATCTCTGGAACTTTGTGACGCGGAAGCAATACCATTTCAATCCGGACTTCATCCGCGCCTTCTACACAACCCTTCATCGTGATGGTGATGTCCTCTCTGCCAGAATCAATGGGAGACGCTTTCAGGTGACATTGGAGCAGTTCGGACAGCTTGCAGGCCTACCTGTCCAAGGCGATGACATCGTCACTTATGGAGGTGATCATTTCCATACTCTCCATGAAACCTAGCTGTTGTCTGATCTCGGTTTCACTGAAGTGCGCCGTAATCACTCCAATCAGCCAACCATTCACTCAATCAACCCGGAGTACAAAGTGCTCTTCTATTTACTTACTCGGGTGATCAAATCTCGGGCCGGTAATCACACCAACTTCACAATTGAGGACGAAAAAGTCTTGCGCGCCATTATTCACGGAGCTCCGATCAACTGGGCACGATTTGTGCTCATGCACATGGCCGAGCACACTTCCAACGACCATCCCCTTCCATATGCCTTTTTGGTTGTGGATATTTGTTTGAGTGCAGGACTGACTCCCTTTGAAGGAACTCAAACTACTCACTCCAAACTTTGGGGAATTAACGATGCCAGTTTTCACAAGCGTCCATCCGAGGAAGCCCCGCGGCCTGCACGAGCAGCAGATCCTCAACTACTAGCTCTTCCAGCACCCACTCCTCCAGCTCCTGCCGCTACACTTGACTCCATCGCCGCCACTCTCCGTAGCTTAGGACGGTCCATTGACAGAATCGACTTGGAGGTACAACGGCAAGGACATGATCTGCGTGCCTATTTTGCCCATGTCAACTATGATCCTCCACCATCTCACACAACCTTCCAAGGTTTCAACTTTGAAGGTGATGATGATGATGATGATGATGAAGATTATGCCCCAATTGAAGTAGAGGAGGAAGATGATGAGGAAGAGGCTGCCGATGATGAGGATGAGGACGATGATGGGAACTAGGACCATTATTCTTAATTTTTAATTTATGTTTATGTTTTATGCTTTGTTTTTCAATTCAATCAACCATTGCCTTTGCCATTTCTTTTTGCTAATGACAAAAGGAGGAAGCAATCACAGAAAAGTATATGCATGAACTTAATCATAAGTCATACTTTAAGGGGGAAGAATAAATCATAATCAAGTTAGGGGGAATTCATCCCACTTTGAAATCTATACAACTTGGCATATACTAACTCTTGGCATATACTTTCATTGTTTGTCATTATCAAAAAGGGGGAAATTGTTGGAACTAATGCCTCCTTACTTCTTATAGGTTTTGATATTGACAAACTATTCAGGAAGCAAAAAGAAATGAATTGAAATGAAGGCAAATCAATCCTCAAGCAAAAGAAACCATCAAGAACAAAGTGAATGAGCACAAGATTGAAGAGCCAAGAAAGAAGAGTTAGATTCATAAATTGTACAAGGTATAACACTCAACTCTTCTAGGACATTGGCTCAAAGTAAAATAAAATTTGCTCATGCATCACATAAACATATTTCAAACATCAAAGTATTTTTTGAATCAATAACATCGATGTTATGTTTTAAAACATCGATGTTCTGCCTTCCGACAAATTTCCAAAACAGGCAGTACGCAAATAACATCGATGTTGGCATCCTAAACATCGATGTTCTAGTGACCGTTGCTTTTAAAATTAGTCATAACATCGATGTTTCCGTTTGTAACATCGATGTTCCGTATTGGTCAGTTTTAATTTGTTTTTGTCGAGCCAAAATAACATCGATGTTTCTTTCTAAACATCGATGTTCCTGCCTTCAATGAATTTTCCAAAAATTGGCAGTAGGCAAATAACATCGATGTTGGATTCCCAAACATCGATGTTCTCATGACTGTTGCATTTGAAAATATCCTTTACATAAGCAAAACATCGAAGTTGGATTTCATAACATCGATGTTCTTCAATGGTCAGCTTTAATCGTTTTTCACAAAAGCAAAATAACATCGATGTTGTGAATTAAACATCGATGTTCTTCAAGAATCAGTTTTCATCTCATTTTCACAGAAGCAAAATAACATCGATGTTGGGTTATAAAACATCGATGTTCCTCACATGATGATTTAATGGGTTTTACACAGAATTAAAACAACATCGATGTTGGGTTTGAGAACATCGATGTTTTAGTTACCGTTAGTCCAAAAATTCAAATTTACTGGACAAAACATCGATGTTGAGCCTTTAAACATCGATGTTATGGCCGTTATTGCTGACAACTTTTAACACCCACTATGTTTTGTTTAAAGCTTTTTCTTGGGTGGATTTCAAACGGCTTCATAATTTTTTTCAGAGCTACAAATTAAGCATTTTCAGCTCTGATTCAAAATTAATCAACTCTTAATATTGAAGCATTCAATTCATACATCAAAATCAATTTTTATTGAGCCAATATCCTATTGAGGATTTGAAAGTTGCCTTTTTTAGCTTAAAATCTGTAACTCATATCTACTCTTGTGAGAGCTTTTGTTTGAGTGATTGTATTGCTATACACCTTAAGGGAGGTTAGTTCCCTTGTTGAGATTCATAGGAAGAGGGTATATCTTCTTGTGTGAGAAGTCTTGAAGTGAGGTATCTTCAAGCAAGAGATTAGAGTTTCTTGTGATTAGAACTCTAGGTTTGTAACGGTTTGTTAAGCACCCGTAAGCTTAACATAGATAGTGGAATCTTCAAGAGAGTCTCTTGAAGGACTGAATTAGCCACACAAGTAGTGTGTGTGTGAACCAGGATAAATTGTTTATGTCCTTCAATCTTTAATTCCGCATTTATTTCCTGCTTATTTCGTTTTAATCCGATAAACGCTATTCACCCCCCTCTAGCGTAGGGCTACTGTTCTAACAAAATCTTCTTCTGCATCTTCAAAGAGCTTCATTTCTCTTGTTAACTTGCTTCTTAAATCTTCATTCCCAAGGCTATATTTCTCAATCATATCAAATACACCAAAAATAGTGCGTTGATGAAATGATACATCAGAACAATATTGATAGCGAGAATTAAACCAATATCCAGCTTGTAGATTTATGAACAATTGAGTATCCAGTCTTCTATCAATAATCTGTAGATAGGGGTCAACTTTGTTCTTCCTCTTCTGAATTTTTTTAAAAAATTCTTGCCTTGCTTCGTAAATGGCTTCATACAAAAATCCCATTGCTAGCCTATTATCGCCATCTACAATTCTCAAAACATGAACTAAAGGCTCCGTCAAATGCACAATTGTAGCACATTCTTTCCAAAACATGGAGTTTAAAACCAAATCAACAAATTTTTTTCCCTTGTTGTCCTTTGCATAAGCAGAGACCATCCACTCTCTTGATGTCACCATAGCTCTCAAGGCATCCTTCGGTAATAAAATACCTTGCAAAGATATAAAGTTCGTCGCAAATCTAGTGGGTGCGGGATGAAGAATCTCCCTTCCATTAGTAAACTTTCTCATCAATTGCAAGGGATAATAGTGATTATATATATACTTTATGATTTTTGAAGCATGAATCACAATATCACTTACTTCATCCAATTTGCCGATATCTTGAAGCATTAGGTTTATGCAATGGGATGCACAGGGAGAGCAAAATAGTGTTCGAAATTCTTGTTCCAACATCCGCCCAATAGCAACGTAACTTGCAGCATTTTCTGTCCACATGCACCAGATTTTTTGCATCGACAAGCGAAGCAATTTTCCGAAATAGCTGGTGCGACATCTCAGTTGTCTTTAAAACATTTGAAGCATCTATAGATTTTAAAAATACAATCCCTCTTGGAAAATATACAAGGAAATTGATAAAGGTCCTCCAAGCTTGATCTGTCCATCCATCAGCCATTATTGTGCAACCAGTTTCTACCTAAGTTCTGCGATTAACTTCCTCCAAATTCTTCGTTAGAAAATATCCAGGATGCTCATGAAAGCCTAAACCTTTATAACCTGGCCCTAAAGTACTTATAGCATCTATTGCAAGTTGATAAAATTTTTGATTGACAGCATTAAATGGTATGAAAGTATCAATCATCCATTTAGATATAGCAATACTGCACCTTCCTTTAGCTTCCTTGTTTTGGAGTACACTTTGCAATGTTGGTTGAGCTCCTAAAATTGTTCTTGGCGCAATGACTTAATTTTCCCACCCTCATTTGTTGTCCCAATTTTCACTCCTTTGTCAAAATTTTTTGCAGCTTCTTAAGCAAAAAAAGCTTTTGCTCTTCCTTTGTTACTATGATGAGGCATTGGTTCCGTTATATTTTCTTCTTGTCGTGGATTATTTTGCTGTTGTGGAGCTTCATCTTGCATTGTCATATACATTTCCTCTTCCTATACTCTTTGCCATTGATAATATGGATTTTGTTCTTAAAAAATCTCTTGTGTCTTTCTCTTGTTTGAAGCATAACCCTCAAGAACTTGTTTCATTTGATGAGTTATCTCATCCGACACCATTGTATAAGGCTTTGCATTTCCCTTTATTCTAACAATAAGCCTTTTAAATCAGTTGATGCCACCACCAGCAAAAACCTTGGAACAATACAAGCATCTTATCATCTTTCTATTACTTTTCCAAACAAACTCATCGATTTCTTTGCAATGTGCCCATGCTGGATCAACTTTTCCTCTTGTGCTTGAGGTTTGCGAGGGACATTCAGATGAAGGATGAGAATTAGAAGCACCCATTGAAGGAGTACTAGTTGACATGAGTTTAAAACTTTAACCAATAAAGAAACAAATAAATGGTTGAGGTTAGCTGTAAATCTTTAACTAGTAAACTTGCAGGAGACAAGCAATTCAAGCAAAATCAATTGATTAAGTTCACAAAAAAAAACAGGAAAATAAAATTTGCCAATGCCTATTGTCCTATGTTCTCTGTTTTTGGTTAATGTACTATATATATATGAAAAAGCTTATTTGGTTGACAAGAGAGGGGAACACAGAATAATATAGGCTCAACTTATTTCAGTAATTCATTCAAGCGTGCTCACAATTATCATAAGTGTTTTGAATATGGGAGAATAATAAATGTAGAAGGAACATAAATTGATGGAGTTATTCATTCAAACAAAAAGATAAAACTAATTAAACATGATAGTAGCATGAGCAAGCAAATTTGCGATGGATGCACAAGTGAACATGGTCTATTTAGAATAGAAAAAAGCAAAAAAGACTCACAGTTCACCTAGAAATTGAAAATTGATGGAGAGAACATAGTCTTTGGTGCTCTACTTGCTTGGAAAAGCTGCATAAATGGTGGCTTGGAATTGATTAAGTAGGAGAGGGAGAATGAAATAGATTTGGGAATCTAGGGTTTTTTATTCAACCTGCAAGCACCCAATGAGTGGTTAATGAGATTATGAGAGAGGGTGTGTGAGTTTTGCATTTTTGCTTTTGCCAAAACGTGTGGTTTGGAAAAAAATTCGGGAAAAAATAATGTTTTTGTGTACGGCGCAACGAACCGTCCGATTCTCGGTTTTTTAACAGTTTTGACGGGTCACCAAAAAACCGGGTTGTTCATTCGAGTATTTCCGGTTCACCTTCTTGCCTTGTCCAATCACTTTAAAAATACGTCTTACCCCTCGAATCACAGTCGGACCGGCCAGTCTGGTCCGGTTCTGATAAAACTAATAATTACCGCTTCATTCCATTACATTTCTGCACTTGCATCCTTTCTTAAATTCCAACTCTCTTCTCATTCTTATATACCTCTCTTCTCAAGCTCCCTTCATCTTAGCTTAATTATAATCAATATTATTATCAAATTATATTATTACCATCAAAGTTGTAAAATTACCTTCATGCTTGTATTATTACCATCAGGAGTGAATGTTAATCTAGAATTTTGTAAAACGTTATTAGTATGAGTCTCAAGCCTATTAATGTACTTATTTCTTGTTACTACTTTTATACTTTCTGTATATACATATATAATAGTAATATTGCTGAAAAATTTATCGAGTAAGCGCATATATACTGCATATTTTCTATTATTATCGTATTACTCTTTACACTTGTTTTATATGTTCTGCATTTATTTATTTACTAGTATTTTGGGAAATATTACAAAACTTGAATTTGAGAGCCTTGACATTTCCAGAAGAAATGTCAAAGGAGTTGCCACCCGAATTTTATTCCTTTGGAAATTTTAGGGAAAAACCATAGGCATCAATCATTCTCAGGCAACAAACACGAAGGACCGATCTAGAAAACTAGAGATTTTTGGATTCGGGGGTTCATCACGGGTAGGAGGGCTTAGCACGCTACCCGTGTTAGGGCGAACTTTTTGCAATAATTGGATTAAAATTGTATGCCTTCGCGAACAGTGTGCAAGCATGGAAAAAAAATATATTAACAATAATAAAAACAAAAAAAATAAAAAAATAAAAGCAAAATTTGGCTTTCATCTCATTAGCTACTTGAGACTACCTACGTAACTGAGTGACCGGGGTTAAAGCCACGTAGTTCTAACGTTCAATCAACATAAATCACATCATGATATCAGCATTAAACATATCAGCATCAATACATCATCAATTCAACAATAATCAACAAGATTTGGAATCAAAAAGGGATTAGAGTACTTACCCTGGTTGTTGGATAGAATTTGTGAGTCGATTTCTACTGGATTTCAAATAATGAAAAAGGCCAATTCAGCTTCTGGGCTCAGCAACAAAGTTGTTGATCTCTCTCTAAGAAAAGAACAATCTAACACTTGTAGCTCGAGATATGAATTATTTTCTGGGACTGCTCACATCGGGAATCCCAATTCGGGTTCATCAGCTTTTTGTCTTCCGGATTGCTTTTGATTGCTTCCTCCTCCTTGATTAGCTACTATTCTTCAACCTTGATGTCCTATGATGCAAAACTTCACAGAAATTTTCCAGAATAACAATAAAAAAAAGTGTTTAGGGGCTTGGAGAAGTCGAGTTTCTCCATGCTTTTCTAAGCTTATGGGTGTATGTGTCAAGATGTCAATGTGTGTCCATTGGAAGTGAATGTGGGGCTCTATTTATAGAGTTCTAGGTGTGCAGAGGTTGCGAACCTCTTAATGATGGGGATTATGGCTGAAAATTCGACCAAAAACGTGCAAAATCGAATTAATAATCGAAAATTTTGCAAATTCCCCGTAACAGTGGCGCATGACCGCCACTGCCTGGCCGTCATCACGACATCATCGCCCGCGCTGGAGGTCATGCACGGATGACCGACCCCGCCTGCACCGATAACCGCCCACAAGGTTCTGTTTTAGCCCAATTTTCCTAGTTTGGCTTCCGATCCTCATTAATTCGAGGTCTGATTGATTTTGAACGTTCAATTAAAGCCACCAAACCAGGAATCACTCCATTATTGTTGGTTACTCCTATTAATCACTCCAATTAACATCAATACACCCTAATTAGCTCCAAATCAAATCTCTTTTACTTGCTGGGCTAAACTTCTCTGGATATCAATATTTCACTAATTAAACCTATAAAACATTCTAAGTCCAAAATCAAACCTTGTAATTAACTTTGGGTTAAAATATTCTAAAGGTCCAAATTAACAAAATATGGAAGTGAAAATTTGGGTGTTCACAACTTCCCCTCGTTGATGAGTCCTTAGGAACTGAGGAAGAAACAACGCAAGGAATGAACAACCAAATTTGGGGAGTCTTTTGCTATGGCGATGGTGTTGTCTATGCGCCATGGGTTGAAGTATTTCATACTCCGGGTGTGGGAATCATCTCATCCAGAGCTTTGGGATTTTATCGTCCTCCCTAGGGAGCAGTTATTTAGGTTAGGGATTTTATTGTCCTCCCTGGAGAACAAGTTTAGGGATTTTATCTTTCTCCCTGAGGAAACTTTCCTGTTCTCTCTCGTTAGTCTATCAGCTTTACCTTGGAGGGCTCACCAAAGTTCTACTTCGAGAATCATCTCATCCCTTTTCTTCTCATCTGATCCACCGTTTTACCCTAGAGGGTTTGATCTCATGCCCATATCATAAGTCTCAGGGCACGTCATATAGTTCAACTAAAAAATCAATAAAAATAGGGGAATGTAATGCCCTTAGTTTGTACAAATTAACGCAAAACATGGGCGTTTATGCAACGTTATTGACCCAAAATCATCTTGGGGCACCTTATGTCCGTAGTCATAAATCAATTTCATGGTATGGGCCTAGTCTACTTCCTGATGTGGAAATCTACATTTGACCAAAAAATTAGCAAAGAATTGGGGCATGACTTCCCCCTAGAAAAATCAACTTAACAACAAAATCAACTTTGACCAAAAAGTATCGGGACACGACATGCCCTTTCGAAAAATCAACTTAGTATAATCATCTAAACTCGCGGCATGACATGCCTCTTGTGTGTAAATGTACTCGACAACTTATCAAGTTAAAATCAATTACAGTCCGGGCATGACATGCCGCTAAAACACAACTAGGAAATCAACGCAACAACTAAAAACAAGTTAGCACAAAAACCGGGACATGACATGTCCCTAGTGTACTTCTAGAAAATCAGCTTAAATGACTCACAACAAAAAATAAGGCGTGTCCCTTTTTGACAAATCGAAAAACAAAGTAAAATCATCCGGATATGATGTGCCCTTATCATCTCAACAAAATTGGGCTATGATGTGCCCCGAAAGTGTACATGTTGTTCTGGTGTCTATCTCTCCAGTGTGGGCATGGCATGCTCGTTATCCTACAATCAACATCCTCTTAATTGTTTCAGGCATGCCATGCCCTTTGGGCTCTCAACCCTAGGACTTGTAAATCTACACAAGATGATGAATTATTTAATGTTGCTGCTTCCATTGATTATTTATCCTTAATCAATTCTACCTTATCTAACGGATCCATGTCTTACGTCTAAGTGATGCACGAGCATATCTAAAATGTGTTTTCTTTTCAATATATGGAGGTGCCCCTAGTCTCCACATGCTTGTTTTTGAATGCAAGTGCCCCCTACTTCTACATGACAGTTTAGACAAAAGTTGGATGCTTGTTTTTAAGCAACATGAGAAAAAGCGAGTTATTCCATCAAAACACAAAAGTTTCAAAGAGAAGGAATCCTAATGACTATGAACTCATTTACTTTAAATTCTAACTTGGACCCCAAGGGTGAGCATTTCTCTGCTGAAAGGTTTTGATGGAGGAAGAATAATCTTGCAAGGTGAGTGAGTATCCCTTCAAAAGTGGATGGAGGCAATGTGCCCGAATGCTTGAGCATGGCGTGGTAAACCGAGTGATCTATCTTAGATGAACATTGTAGTCTAGCGTGCAGATATTTCTTCCCTGTCATTGGCTACTGTAACGCCCTGATTTTTCATAATTTTAATTACGAAATTTTTAATTCCAATTTTACCCTCGAGATATTTCGGAATTTTGGTCGAGAAATTAACTCTTTTCCATAAAATTATTTCTTTAATGAAGGTTCCAACCGTTATTTGGTGTTCGTTTGGTTTTAATCGGGTTTCGGAGTTGGCAATTAAGCTTTAATGTAGTTTTTATAAAAACTACATCATTTTGGGAGCTTCGAGGTATAAAAATCAAGAAGGCTCGCGCGTTGACCAAGGGAGTATGGGCGCGTTGACCAGGGGTGGAGGAGAGTTGAACCGACGCCGTTTTGTTAATCTAAACAACGTCGTTTCGCTGACGGGGAAACCCCAGGATTAACCTAGGTATATAAGCTTCTCTTATTCTCTCTCTCCTCACATTCTCCTATCTTCTCCGTTCTTTTCCGAGCCGGCTGCGCATCCACTTTTCTTTTTTTTTTTTCTCTTTGTTTTCTTCTCCTTCCTCTTGACGACGAAGTGCCGCCACCTGCCGTAGTTTCTCTTTTTCTCCAACTTGCCTTCCCAGCCGCGCTCTGGGTCGGTGTGGTGTCGTCTCCGTCGTCTGTGTCCGCAAGAGGGGAGGAGTTGCTCGCGGTGGTCTCTAGGCAGAGAACCCAAGGCCCTCCTCGAGTTGACGAGACTGGGTCTGCCACCATCGTGTTCCGGTAAGCCTTCGCCTTCGTCTCCTGTTCACTTCATCTGTTCTTGCTTTATGTTCGATTGGGTCCAAACGGGCACTGATTTCGGTTTCTATGGATGATTTTCCGGTGGTGGTTTGTGTGTGTTGTTGGTTCGAGTGCTGTGGTGGCTCGTCGTGAGTGTTGTCGGGCTGTGTGCGTGCTGTCGAGGATGTTGGTGGCGGGGACGTGGCTGCTGTGGTGGTTGTGTTTCGGTGTGGTTGTTGTGGGTGATGACAGTCAGGTCGTAGGTGCTAGCTCGGCTGTGTTGTGTTGGTTCCAGCAGAGAAAGAGCGTGCAAACTTGGATCCAGTGTTGTCTTGAGGCTTTTTGGTACTGGTAAGTTCTTGCCGGTGTGCTTGTTCTTCAGATTCGATTAATGGAGTTTCTTGTGTTGGTTCTTAGTGTTGGATGTTTGGTGGCTGATTTCTGGGTTTTGGACAGATTGGGGTAAGCATTCTTTGGGCGGTTGTGCTTGTACCGCTGTACTCGGGTACTATTCCTGGGGAGCTGACCGGAATCCGACGAGCGGGTTCTTGATTCCTGCAAGCACAATTTCTTTTTTCCATTTAACGGTAAATTTCCGGATGTAGTAATGTGATTTATTTATGTACACGCCATGTACTATTAATTCCGAATTAGGGTTCTGTATTTAAATCTTGTATAGTAGAAACCGAGAGTGGGGACAGAGTAGCATGTCGCCGTTTTGTCCGGTACGGGTAGAACCTCTAGGACGGATAACTCGGACTCGGGAGAAACCTTGAAATGGGAGTAAGTTAAAATCGGACATTGGCCAGTAATAATATGTTATGTGACCCAATAGCGATTTTTGGACCTACTATGTAGTGGACTTAAAACCTAAGGACATCTAAATTTATAGTGGACATAATAGGTTGGGCCTTAGGCCCAAGATTGTTGTGAGTTGGTAACGGATTAGTGGTTTGGGCTTGAAGCCCGGGATTGTGGCTTTGGACATAGTTGGACTTTAAGCCTGTGACCACAGGTCTGTGACTCGGAGCTATAGTTTGGTGAGTGGAAGTAAATTAGTCGGGCTGGATTTAACTCACGGTTGCATTGCCCAAGCATGCATAATTTATTTATTGTTGAATATCCTTGTGAGTTATGGTGTCTATGTGTATAGGCACGAGACATAATTCAGGAGCGGCTGGTACTAGTGGTGGACAGACAGTGCGCCATCATAACTGAGGTGACTCTATGAGACTTATATACCTGTATGTGAATACTTGTTGGTATGGTTAGGTAGTACTGCTTGCTCAGTATGCTTCATACTGTTGACTGTGTTGTGTACTTGGTTGTTTATGTGATGAACTGCCATGATAACAAATATGTGTTGTTTGCCATGTGATTCTCTTATGAGCTGTTATTGCCATGCTTGTGATATACGCTGTCTTGCTATATCCTGTTTACTGTGAGCTTTAGGCTCTGTTTTGAGAACCTCTGTAATGGTACACAACTTAGATATGACTTGAGGTGACACTTATACAATTTCATAATTGGTAACCTAACATACCTGAATAATTAATAAGTTCTACTATGGGGCAGTTGACCGGTAGCACCGAGAGGGAGGAGAGGGAACCCCTCGGGTCCTGTTATTGTAGTGAATTGTATTCACAAAGACGGCGATGAGGGAATTGATGGGTACGCCCTCGGTTATTATATTAGTGAGAGTACCCCTCACAGAGCTGTCGCCTTGGGGATTTGTCGGGTGTACCCCTTGGTTATTTGTTACTATCCATTTCTTTTGGTGAGAGCACCCCTCACAGAGCTGGCGACTTGGGGAATGACGAGTGTGCCCGAAAATTTTGTATTATAATTTCATTGAGGAAAGCACCCCTCCTACAGCTGTCGGCCACTTGTCTGTTAGTGTTTTTCTTAGTCGGAACTTATCCATTCCGGTGTTGATATTTATACTGTACATTTATATATGATTATATTTGGGCATGCGCCCTGGGGAGCTGGCCAGTCGCTACCGCGCCCGACGCACATAGTAGAGGGCCCTTAATAATGACAAGAATGTAATAACCAGAAAATTCACCTAATACCTGTATGTGTGGTATTTGACACATGTTAATTGTGTGTGTATACTTGTGCTCGTGGACTTTCTCACCCTACGAGCCTGTCTTCGTCTGCCTGTATGTTTGTCTTATATTGTACATTGAGTAGGCGACTCATAAAAATCGTCACCGTGGTTTTATAGATCATTAGTAGCTTGTTGACGGTTGCTCTTACCTCGGGTATGAGACTCTTTCATTTCAGCAGGTAGCTGCGTCTCCTTCCTGGTGGATCCATAGTTTGACACTGCATATGATTATACTTGTCATTGACTATTTCTTTATTTTCAGCTGCATAATTATTTTCGGGATGTGGATTTGTTTTACTTTGGATTTGGTTCATTGTTATTCCGGTTGATTTGCCGGTGGTTGTTTTGGCTGGTTGAGCCTGTTTATACTTTGGCCATTATAATATCCCGATGTTTACTTCTTGATGAATATTATTATCTGGGATTTTGAGATATTATTACACATAGATATTTGGCATCCCTGGACTAAAAGGCGTTTTGGTCATTTCGTATTTATTTATGTTTTGGTATATTGTTCTTGGGATGCGGTCGTTTCAGCTACTATCCCCTTTTTTTTATTGGTCATAATTTTTTCCTAGGTCGCCCATTCGGGTTTTCAACCTAGCAGGCATGTCCTAACTTTTGCCTAAGCTGGCCTTTCGGGTTTTCGATATAGCGAACTCTTTTCTTTTCTTTTTTTCTTTTCCCTTTCTGCCTTAACTTTTCCCTAGACTACCATTTCGGGTTTCCAACCTTGCAAGCTCTTTCTTTTCTTTAACTTTTTCTTTGGGGACAATAGCTATAGACACTAAAAGAATACTGGGATTGCTAAGCTCAAGAGAGACATAGACCACTTGGAACGGGTGTACTCGGGTGATCATTAGGGAGGTTGACTATCAACTTTAATGAGGGATTAGTGTGCTTCTGAGACTTTTGGAGAGATATGCCAACTGATGACCAGATTCAAAGTGAGTCTTTTGAGAGAGACGGGCTCGATTGAAAACTGGAGCCTTGTGAAGACTGAAATACGAGTCCAAAAGAGAGGGCCTTACGGCTACAAAGGAGGCCCGAATACAATCAATAATGTGGCATGACCATCTAGAAATGACCCCATTGTTTCCATTGAATCATCCTGGGAACCAACAATTTACAGACCGAGCCTGTTACAGGATTGCCTATGTATCTGTGGATGTGTTGATGGGTTTGTGGTTTTTGACATGACAATGTTTTGTGGGAATTTCAAGGGAACACTTGTCTTTTTTAACTTTCTTTCCGATTTCAAAGAATGGGTGATGAATCATTCAAGCACTAAAGGTCACTTCCTTATCCTTGTTTTTTTTCTTTTTTTTTTTTTGCCTTTTTCTCCTTTTTTTGTTTTTTTGCTTTTTTCTTAGTTTCTTTTCGAAGGAAGTGACATCTTCTTTGAACATGTGCATTTGGATAGAACTCTTACGGAAGCTAGATTCATCTTTGGAAGCAACTATGTTAGATAGGTGTCCAAGGTGGGTGTGATGGTGGTCAATATGGAGGTTGGACTAGATAGGTGTCAACATGGGTATGTGTTTGAAGGCTAATGCGGGTAGGGGTTTGCGTAAGATTGGGTTACAGCCACAGAATCAGTTCTTCGTAGTTCATTTGATGGTCCCCTAGAATGATCCAATGGAGTTTCATGAAGTCATACACAATTTTGCCACACATGCGCAAAAACAAGAGAGTATCTAATAGTATTAAATCA
This sequence comes from Turnera subulata, assembly GCA_028386065.3. Classification (NCBI taxonomy): domain Eukaryota; kingdom Viridiplantae; phylum Streptophyta; class Magnoliopsida; order Malpighiales; family Passifloraceae; genus Turnera; species Turnera subulata. The sequence goes on from JAKUCV010007374.1 coordinate 54,329, forward strand.
CACCTCTTTCGACTCTATACAACTTTTGGGTTCTGAAAAGCCATTACACCGCTTCTCCTAACTCTTGGTCAATATCTATCCATATATGTCACTTGACTAGAATGTTCGGTCTATGGTCTCTGGTGAACTCTCCCAACCCTTGCACTTTATGTCTGCTTCGCAGTAAAATTGGATGGTCTCTTGGGACATCTCATCCCCATCGCCGCATCTTATCATCTCCTTTTCTACCTCCCACTTATGGGATCGTCACCTTGCGATACATCCACGATTTCTAGCATCTTCACCCTCTCCTTCCACCTAAGGTATTCTACACCCATGATGTCCTATGGGTACAATTCTAGTGATAAAGTTCATGGTCTTCAAGAGTCCTAAGCTAAGTTTTCTTTTCATTTGAAACACTTGGATTACAGAAAAACATGATGGAATGTACTCGCAAAGCATTTTTATTCTTTGGAAACAATTTTTGCCTATTATTTATATTTTTTTAGAAGACTCAAGTCCAAAAATATGGAGACTTAAAAAAACGACGCACCTTAGCACAATTTTTTTTCCTTGTAAAAACATATGATGCAATGTTCAATGCATGCAAATATGGATTCCCTAAAATAAGGTAGAATCAAGAAATATACATGACAACCGGGGGAGACAACATCAAAAATTCCATCACTGTTTTGTGCACATACACTTACATCCCTAGAGTTTGCTTACTAGACTCTTCATAGTATAACACACTACGCGGGTCAGCACGGTGGTCCGGTTACGTACACACCAATTGGGGGAAAACGCCCACGCATCTTTCTTTCTTTTCATTTTTTGTAGTTTTATGTTTTTTTTTTGTGACATTGTGACACACACATAGACTTGAATCCATAGCAACAAATCACAATCTATTCACAATACAGATTCAGACAACAACACATGTCATGCAAATGCACGTACCACTTGTTGATTCATAATGCATGAGATGCTTAGGGTATTGCAGCTGGTTGAGGGCTAAAAAACTATCGCTAAGGGATAGTTTGGCCTACTCACATGTGTCGGACGCCGCATGAGGTTCAAGGCCTATTAACCCCTATCATTGCTAAGCAGCGAGAAACGGGTGCACTCAAGGCACTAACCCCGTAGGACGGTATGTAGCGGACTTGCATTCCCTCGCCCTCTTACGGTAACGGCTTCACACAGTTCATCATGAATGCAGGGCACACACATGGCACATAAAAAGGCATACAACAAATCCAAAGATTGCACAAAATTTGTTAAACCCTCGGAAGTCCCTAGCAGAGTCACTAGTTGTGAGGACCCGGCCGGAATTCCAGCCTCCTCATCTTTGTTCCTTCTTTTTATCCAATCAAACAATCAAATGAGTCGCCACTCGAATATTATTCCTTGGGAAAATTTAGGGAAAACCCATAGGCATCAATCCTTCTTAGGCAACAAACATAAGGGACAGATCTAGCAAACACAAGATTTTTGGATTCAGGGGTTCGTCACAGGTACGAAGGGGTTAGCACCCTACCCGCGTTGGGCCAAAAATTTGTGCAATAAATGGATTAAATTTGTATGCCTTTGTGAACAGCGTGCAAGTGTGTAAACAAACACAGTCAGCAATAAAATTAAAAAAAACAAAAAATTAAAATAAAATTTGGCTTGCATCTCATTGGCAACTTGAGACTACCTAAGTACCCGAGTGACCAGGGTCAAATTCACGTAGTTCTAACACTTCAATCAACACAAATCACATCATTATATCAGCAACAAACATATCAAAATCAATAAATCTAGAATTCAATAACCATCAGTAGGATCTGGAATAAAAAAGGGATTGGAGTACTTACCTTGGTTGTTGGACAGAATCTGTGAGTCGTCTTCTACTGGATTTTAAATAGTAAAAATGTTCGATTCAGCTTTTAGGCTCAACATCCAAGTTCTAGAGCTCTCTCTTAGCTTTCTAGAGAGTCCAAGGACGCATCACTCGACACTTATAGCTCAACATATGAATTATTTTCTAGGACTGCTCACATCGATAACCTCAATTTGGGTTCACCAACTTCTTGGCTTCTAGATTGCTTTTGAATGCTTCCTCCTCTTTAAACAACCGATATTCTTCAACATTGATGCCCTCTGATGCCACACTTTATGGAAATTTTCCAGAATAATAATAAAGAAAGTGTCTGGGGGTTTGGAGAAGTAAAGTTTCTCAAAGCTTCTCTAAGCTTATGGGTGTATGTGTCTAAATGTCAATGTTTGTCCTTTGAAAGTGAATAGCGAGCTTCATTTATAGAGTTCTGGTAGTGCAAAGGTTGTGAACCTCTTAATAATCGGGATTATAGCTGAAAATCCTACCAAAAACACATGAAATCAAATTAATGGTCGAAAATCTTGCAAATTCCGCGTAACAATGATGACGATGACCGCGACTGCCTGGCAGTCATCGCGACATGACCTCCCGCGACTGCATTAATGACCGCCCGCAAGTTTCTGTTTCTACACGATTTTCCTATTTTGGCTCCCCGTCCTCATTAATTCGAGGTCTGATTGATTTTCAACATCCAATTAAAGTTGTAAGACTAGGAATCACTCCATTCTTGTTGGTTACTCCTATTAATCACTTCAATTATCATCAGTACATCCTAATTAGCTCCAAATCATTTCTCTATTACCACAAACTCATATTTCCTATAAAAATAATATTAATTCTGATTTTCCACGAAAATCAGAACTAAATGGGCTGTAAGGAATGAGTTTTTGCTGGACTAAACTTTTGTAGAGATCCATATTTCACTAATTAAACCTATAAAACGTTCTAAGTCCAAAATTAATCCATCTAATTAAATTTGGTTAAAATATTCTAATGGTCCAAATTAACAAAATATGAAAGTCCGAATTTGGGTGTTCACAGGGAGAAAAAAGTTGATCTATAGATTTTGTGTCTAATATGGGGAAGCAGGCCTCTACTTATAGGCTGTAAAAGGTAACATTTAAAGTTTGACTGGAAAACGCCAACCTACTTCCGTTGATTTTCTGTAACAAGATTGACCTCACTTGGTAAGCAATAAATTCTGAACGTTAGGCGCTGAACTCGTCAGATAGGCAAATCTAGTTTTACAGGTTGAAATATAAAAAAAATTCTTGTAACTTTTAATAAAACCGTCATCTATTTATAGGTTGTAAAAGTAAGCTTTAAATTTTGACAGGAAACTGCCGACCCACTTCCCTTTATTTTTTGGAACAGTATTGACCTGACTTGGTAAGCAATAAAATCTAAACGTCAGGCATTGAAGCCGTTAGATAGGCAAATCCAGTTTTACAGATTGAAAAATAATTTTTTTTTTTCTTACTACCATAGTTCTTGGTGTTACCGCAGTTTTGGGCGTGCTTGCAACTTCTTCAGTGATCTAGAGGTGCTCCTGAAAACGCAACTACATAAGAACAATCACATTCCACACTCATATAGGTGCTCTCTTTAAGCGTATATTGCATGTTATACACCACCGACAAAGTATATTAAGATCATTAGTAGTCTATCTCATCCTCTAGATCGATGTAGTCTAATATTTTTTCTCAAACCATAGGAAGGGATAAATATATAAGTACTAGCATAACTGTCCAATGACCACATAATACCGATTTGAACTTGTTTTATAGGATCTCCAATCACGCAAGTTGGGTTACCATCACTAACTAATTTCTCGCAGGCTATTAAATATCATTCCCCTCGATGTTTCCAAAATCACTACAAATTTCTACCTCGATTTGCCACAACCAAAATTTGGCAAAAAGTTGTAGCAAAATGCATTTAGCCACAACTCTAACATGAAAATGCTACGGACAGTTTTTGAAGAAAAAAATTCTGTGGCAAAACATTTGTGTGGCCTTGTCGTGGCTAACTTTCTGCCACGACTAAAAAGCCTAGACAAATCTTTCTCAAAATACGCACGGGACCTAGCTTCTAATCCGAAGCAACCCCTCGAAATTTTCGTGGCAAAACTTAGCATAAAAAATAATAAAAAAAACTCTAACCATTTCAATATTTTAGCAAATCCAAATATAGCAAATAAACTATTAATACAGTTAATTTTTTACATTTAATATAATAATTAATCCAAAATAAAAATTATATTACTGAAAAAGAAAGACATGTTTGAAATGTTTTGAAAAACTTATTGAATATTGTATTCATTTAGATTACAAATCTACTAATTGGAAAACTAAATTTTAACAATTGATATTTGACAAGCTAGTTACAAAATTTTTTAACTCCTAAAAAATATTCAAACGAATTTACACAGTTATGGCATGCACGCCGGACTCCGATTGTCACTCATCGAACCCATTGAAAGTTGAGATTAATCTGCCAAACACCAAACCAACGGTAGAAAATAGATTCAAAATTTGAACATTAACAAGTACAACAACAAATTCAACTCAACATACCAATAATCGCTGGAAAAATTTATTGAATTCAAGATCCACAATGAACCAACACAGATCTACACTATCCTGTGTGAGATTTAAACCAGAACTCATTGCCACTGCCTATCCAGAACCCAATTTAGATAACATTAACTCCACTCTGCTATTAAACCCAAAATAAGTGAATCAAATAACTCAAACAACATCAGAACCCAACAAAAACGTAAGAGGAAAAAGACTTCTTACCCTTTATTCTCGGTTAGAGCCAAGGTTGGCAAGGCGGTGGGAGAAGAAGGAGAACTCCACGGTTACCGTAGACACTACCAGAGGTTACACCTCCTCCCCTCTACCTTTGGTTCATGCGCAGTCTGCCGTAGTCTCAATGTCGTCACCATCACCCAAATTTGTCCTTGGTTCCACCACCTCGCGTTTCGGCTATGTTATGGTTGAGGCAAGGCGTAGGAGGGCTTAGTTGGGAAGAAAAAAGGGTAGTGGTAGCGGTGTCGTACAGGTGATAACTAGGACTGGGAAGAAGAAAGGGTCTCATGATTGGCGGAGAAACCAAAGAGAGAGGAAGATGAGAGATGGCTCAGATGGTAGACAGAGAGAAAGAAATTAAAAAAGAGGAAGAAGGAGGCTAAGGATGCCTTCTATACTGGGGTGAAAACCCTAGGGTTTTCCAACACCCAGAATTGACGTTGTTTAGGAATTTCAGACAAAAACTGATTTTGATTAAATCTTTAAAAAATAATAAATATAAAAATCTTGCCTTAAAATCATTTTTTATTTCAAAAACTGATTTTAGTTTATTTTTAAATTTTTAAATTTCATTATTGAAGAGTTGATAATAATTCGTTTCATCCTGAAGTCATCTATAACTATTTTATAAATTTTCATGATTATTTTATTTTTTTGTTTATTTAGTTAATATCTTCTTTTTGAAACCGTTTTTTTTTCCATATTTTTTTTCTTTTCACTATACGTAAAAAACATGATCTTCCGCTGGGTTGACGATTGCTTAGAATCTTGCTTGTGCTTGGAGATGAATGTTTTGATTTGTTTAGGAGCTCTCTGGATTGATTTTTTGGCCTGATTTGGATTTATGGCTTGATTCTTCGACTTGATTACTATAAGGCTAGAAGAAAAAAATAGGATCCAAGGGAAGTCCTGGGGTGTGAACCCAAGGAATCCTTTGATGCCTAGGTCAGGGAAACGGGGTATTTGATAGAAAATGTTACAGAGAGGGGGAATGTTAACTTCTTTTGTGGGAAGCGTTTCTCTTTAGTTTCAACACTTTTCTCATCCCCATTTATAAGGGTTCTTACAAGGTGGATAATTATGTGATGACTTTTCATTTCCTGGGAACGCTCAATAATGTGTAAGTAACGTCGTTATTTTTCGCTACTAAAAGCCGTTTCAGCTGGAAATTATTGGTGGAAAAGCCGACGTGTTATCACTAGCCCACAACCTAAAGGGGGCTGACAGGCTACACTTTGAGTTCTTCCCTCATGTACATTAAAAAAGATCAATTTGCTTGCTTTTACTGAGGTCCTTTGTGCTTTTCATCTTTCATAACCTACATTGAATGTTCTGTCTGAACTTACTCGTTTAGGCTGCTTTTGGGTTTTTAATCATTTTGACTAATAAAAATTTTTCAATTCACAAATAATGATTTCAGCTGATTACTATGTATTTAATTGTTGCTCTTTTGTTCCCAACTTTTAATTTTCCTCAATAATATAAATAGCCCCTTTTCACTACTGTTCCTCAAGGACTCATTCCACAAGTGTTTTATTTCTGCAAAAATTTTTTCGGAGAAAGATGCATCGGCCAATTTACAGGTGTGATAGAACCCACATTTTTTGTGATGATGTCATCCAGATTCATCGTGCTATAGAGGAAAAAACGAGGGCCTTATATTCTACTAGAAAAGCTTGCTGGCAGGGGCAGATCTACAGTGTAGTCACTGTAGGCAAGTGACTACACTGAGATCCCTAAAAAAAATAATGTAAAGATATTTTACCTTTTTATGAGTTACTATCAAAGTTTTTAATATTGACTACACTCCTAAAAAGAAACATTAGGGCATGTTTGAATTTGTTTTCAAAACCTATTTTTCTAGTTTTTATTCTCTAGAAAATAGAGAGAACACGTTTGGCAGATCGTTTGGGAAACTGGTTTGAAAACCAATTGTTCAAAGAGTTGTTTTTAAAACTAGAAAAAAGAAAACTCTAAAATGATGTTTTCATAGTTTTCTCACCATTAAACGGTGGTAGTTTTGTAAATAAAAGATATTTATTAATAATTTTTTTTTCTTCTCTCCACACTTTCCCATCTTCAGCTAACTCTATTTCAACCCCACTTCCTTTCAACAGCCCCATCCCTCTCAACAGACCCATCTTCTTTCTTCACAGATATATTGAAACTAAAAAGAGTTCCTTTGTCGTCTTCATGAAATCTGGTGGATTCTTCTTGTGTGTTTTCTTCATCAAATCTGGTGAAGCCAAAATCCTCATGTGGTTGACCTTCACTTTAGTCGTTGCATGTTGCTCCGGCCACCACCAGTTGCCGCCGACTAGCATCACTACTTGAAGGGCAACCACAGACTTCGTAAATCTAATCAGAACAAAAATAATTATTCATTTTTCTCCATCTCATTATAGTCGTTTTTGTAGAATGAAAGAAGTGAAGATGGTTTGGTGGAAGATTCCATGTTGCCTGGGATTTTACCCAAGACAAAAGTGTCAAAACAAGTATCCAAATAAGTTTTGAAAACTTGTTTCCTCCCTAAAAACAATTTTTTGAGTTAATTCTTGAAACCTATTTTCAGAAACAAAAAAGTAAAAACAATTCCAAACACTCCCTTAGTGTGTGCTGTGAGCCACCAAAGCTTTTAATGACTTTTCTTGTTTTACTAACCACAATTACTTTTTCCTTTTTTTATTCAATTACTCGATTCTTTACCAGTCTTTTCCTATTCCCTCCTTGCCATATCGTATTCCAGTTACCAGTAATCATAAAACTCTCTAAATGAGTCTTACCAAATCTAATCCCCACTCCTTATCTCAACCCCATTCTAAATTGCTAAATCAAATCTATCCAATTTAACTAAATCCAACTCCTTCTCATCATTGTCTCTACTCTACAGTCTTCCCCCAAGTACTACAACAAGCCGAAAAAGTAAGTCTTTTTTATTAATCTGCTGAGATGATAAAGAATTTTAATTATAAAGGGATTTGTGGATTGTGTATTTGTATTTTTTGTGTAATATCATAATGAAATATAGAGTTGTGAATTGTGATATTGAATGAGTGATGTTGTGTAACAGGCTTATTTTGCAGAACTTTAGAATTTGTCATAGACTTTGTAGATTAATTAAACAACATAAAATATTATATTTTTACTAGTATGGCATGCTTAAGTTTTGGACCGACAATATAATTTATTAAAATCAAACGCCCATAATTAAAAGAAATTTTTAAGCTTTACCGATATTAGTCTCACATCTGTGGCTGTGGAATTAAGTGCAACACAACCAAGCCGTGTCCTATCACTACATGACCTGCCTGTGTAGATCTGATATTAATTCCTAAAAATACTCTTCTTTGAAAGAACCGGAAAACTTAATTAGATCAATAACCTACTTTCGTAGTGCCGTAAAACCCCTTCCTAACTTATTTCCACTATCCATTTGCCAGTGTTAAAATAAGTCAAGAGCTTTAAATCCTTACCTTTAAGTCTCCAACAGAAAGCGCGCCCCTCCCAAGGTCGGTTCCTAAAGCCCGGCCTAAGGTTTTCTATGGGAAATTGACGCTGTCACTTAAACAATTTCCTATTATGGATTTAAGCTAATTGTTGATCAGGCAACTAACTTAATTAAGCATCAAAGACCAGATCAAAGAAGAATAATTAAAAAAAATAATATTCTAATTGAATTTGCATGAAAATAATGACAAGAACATCCCCTCATCCTAGATAAAGCAATTAGCTAGATATAATTTTAGAAGGAGCAATCACATGAAAATAATTCATCATTAAATTCAAGAGGGAAATTAATTACAAGATAAACGACTAACCTTGAACCAAGTGATGAAGACTTCCCAGAATAATTTCCAACTACAAACTAGTAAACTAGGTGTTTGTTACTAGGAGGAAAAGAAAATACAAATAATGTCCTAGCCTAATGCGTGTGGAGTCACGAACTGGAAGCCAAAATCACGAACTGGGAGCCCTCGGCTTGTAGCTTGCGTGAATTTATAGTGCAATAGGGAGGGACCACTTGTGGCTTGAATTGAATGCATGAATCAAGGAAAAGAATTAGGTCAAACACCATTTCACGTGCCACCTGAACCATAAGTTGGCCAAGACTTGGTCTTTTATGGTTTTGGATTTAACTTCCTTCCACTTTACAAGGTTAACAACATGTCCATGTACCAATTTTTGAACAATTCTTGCCTCATTACTTGGTTCCAAACCTGCTCCTTGTAGCGCAACTTCAGGAAGTCCTCGCTTTATTGTTTTGATCCAAATAAAGCCAGAATTCTTGATTTCCTGCAAAAAGGACCAAAAACACAAGGATGAGATTTATTAAAATAAAATAAAATAAAATGCTAGAAAAGTAATTGAATGAGTACTAAAAGTAAGGCAAAGATCACAAAATAAACTCCAAAATGTGTGTAAAATATGCACACATCAATAGCGTATAGAAGCATCTCCAACAATTGCCTCAAAATTGTAAGAAAAATAATGTGGTCCATGAACATGAAAGAGAGTTAAGTTTAATAATGTACGGCAACACTACCAGAACAAAGCTAGATAGCATCAATCCAGTCACCAAGATCAGAAAATCAATTCAACCAAGGGTTTGAGTAACTACCTCTATCACTTCAAAATAAAACAAAGTTATTAGGCAACAATAGAGTAATAATCGCTAGGAATCTTGAACATGCCACAAGCAAATAAATTACTTGATAAGTAAAGAAAAACCCTGAAATAAACTAAGAGAATCACTCTCTCAAATATTGAATCACTCAATCAATAAAACCTCAACAGTAAACTTTATTATCAAAATATCATGTGTGTCAAATAAAACCCTAAAGAGCCTATTTATACTAGACAACCAATACTTAACCTAGTTGGACTTGGACTTGACTTTGTAAAATAAACTAATAAAAGAGTTCCTAAGTGGTCCAAGTCGACTGAAACTAATTTTTTCATTTTGCCGTTCAAAACAAATAATGGACTTGAAACTATTGAAAAAAAATAATGATGATTTTTTTTTTGTTTTGCCGACTTGAAACCAAAATCATGGTCATTTTGCCGAACAACCCATTTGACATACTAAAATAATGACTAGCCCAATACTATTAAATTGAAAACTCCCACGCTAAATATAATTGGTCCAAATCGTCATGGCAAAATAATAAGAGGAATTAGTGATGTCATAGCCCATGGTGACAGCAAATCGACTAGGCCTCCAATGATGCTCCTCTCCAAGCTTAATTTTCCATCTCTTTTTGAATTTCTTGTGAGTACGAATCTTGGACATGATTGGAAAGTGAGCTTGCCATCTCCATGCTTGTCTCCATTGCTTCCTCCATGATTGCCTTGGGATGCATCATTCCTCGAATCACCATTACTACCTCTACGGCTCCCATGTCGTGCACCATTCTTCAAGTCTCCAAGCTTGCTTAGGTGTTTCGCATCATTCCCTCCCTCCTCGAAAAAATTCGTCCTCGAATCGATACCTATAAAATCAGTAGGAGGAAATTCAGCAATATCGAAAGTAGTATGAATGCTAAACTCGCCTTCTGAACCTAGCATTTTGCACAAAGGATCAAGCTTAACACACTTAGCTTCTCCTCCCAGATCAAGCAACATACTCCTAGAATTCTTTTGTTCCTTCCTTAACGAGTAACTCAAAAGCATGCATAACAAGTAACTTATGTGGATGATAATCAATAAAACAAGCATTTAAATTACTCGTCACATTATCCAATTTACGCATTAAAGTCGTAAAAAAGGAACTTAAAACCTGATGCTCCCTTGTGATTGTAAACAGCGCCCCATGTATAGCTCCGTCTTGCCCTAGGATCGACAATCCTTTAGCACAAGCATCCTTAGGAACCTGCAAAAGAAACACATCACATCTAGAAAGACAAGGGTTAAGGTTAGTTTTAAACCAAGCCTCTTTGTACAAAAGTACAAACAAACTCTTCTTTTCTTCACAAGCTACCTTCAAATCTCTCACAATTGCATAGAAATTTTGTTTCTTCCTTCCCTCTTTTTTTTCTCTCTTAGGTGTTGACTTGCACCAATTTTTTTTGACCCTCTTTTTCGTTCTTTTCCTCACCTTTTGCATGACTCTCACTCATTCTCTCTTTCTCTCCTATGGCAGCCAATTCGGCATCCTTCTCCTTTTCCCATGCACCTACACTCCTCTTCATATGCATTTGATCATGATACACCTCTTGTGGAGTCAATGGAGCAAGTAACACCTTCCCATCTTCCAGGGTTAATGAGCATTTATTTCGAAATCCTTCATGCACAACCCTTCTATCGTATTGCTAGGGTCTCCCTAGCAAGATATGACTTTCCTACACAGGTACAACATCACATAAAATCGAATAATAATATTTTCCAATAGAGAAAGAAAGAAGAACCTGTTTGTTCACTCTAACTTGTCCCATGTCATTCAACCACTATAGCTTTGTAAGGTTTTGGATGCCTTTGCCACTCTAACCCCATGCGATCAACCCACATAGAGCTCACTATATTGGTGCAGCTTCCTCCATCAATGATCAAGCTACAAACTTTGTCATTAACCAAGCACCTTGTATGGAAAATATTCTCTCTTCGTTCAATCTCGTTTTCCTTGACTTGAGCATTCAGAACTCGTCGTGTAACAAACAATTCCCCTTCTCTAGGAACATCTTCGGCACCCACGTCTTCTAATGGTGGCATATCGGCAAGAGCATCATCATCAATCTCTCCCTCAGAATATATCTCTCCATGCTCAGTAGTAAGCATCACTTTCTTGTTGGACAAAGATTTGCAAAGTGCCCCTTCCCCATCCATCTAAAGCACTTGATGTCCCTTTGCTTTTCGTTGACTTTAGATGGCGTAGTAGGTGTCTTAGGGTAAACAACCTTTTGTTCCTCCTTCCCCTTCCATGGAATCGTCTTAGGGGTGTCCAAAATCGGTTTTCTTAAGCTTCCAACTTCTCTCTAGGAATACTTAGCACTAGCACTCCAGCTCGCATAGCTTGATGTTCTTCCCATCTTTGCAACCTGGAGTTGCTTTTCAATCGTGGAAGCTAGAGCCACCATCTCATCAATCTCTGCATAATGTTGCAGTTCAAGAACAGTAGCAATATCTCTATTCACACCATAAAAAAATCTTGACATCGTGTTGCCCTCATCCTCTTCAACTCCAGCTTGATTCATTGCCATCTCCAGCGCCTTTCAGTACTCGTCTACACTCTTGGTACCCTGCTTGGTTGATTGGAGTTTATGGAGTAACTCCCTCTGATGAGAGGCAGGAACAAATCTCTTCTTCATTATCCTCTTCATTTCTGCCCATGTCTCTATCCATAGCTCTCCATATCTTCTTCTATTGGAGACAAGCTTGTGCCACAAAGACTTAGCATAATCTTTGAATTCCACCACATCAAGCTTGACCTTCTTCTCCTCAAAATATCAATGGCAATCAAAAATAGCTTCCATGTCTTGTACCTAGTCCAAGTAAACTTCCGGATCACTGGTACCGTGAAACTCTCAGCCTTTTACCTCTCTTGAATCTCACTGTGTTTATTCTTTGGGATCAGTAACGCTTAACCAAATAAAAAACAAGCCTGCAGCACTTCAAGAAGAGTCAAAGATATCCTAACAAGAAAAGTTAGATCGCAATTCTAGAGACAAATAAACTCCAGGAAAGAAAAATAGTAACACATAAAGAACAAAAAAATTGTATGTGATGAATATTGTAGTAATTGAACAATAAGAGACAATGATTGCTCAATTAGAAAAGCTGAAATAAAACGAGATAATCAATTAAGCAGAATGTAAGAAATTCTCCCAAGCCAGATATCCTAACAATCAACCTGCAAAAAAGTATCCACCAATAAATCAATTGTTGCAATATTCAAACTTATGCCGACTTGCACTGTCTCTTTTTTTTTTATTAACAAAATCGACAACTCAATTATCCAAGATTTGAAAAATAAACAACAATGGCACCAGCTCCTTAAATCATCAGAACAATCCAGACGCAAGTTTTATTTTTTAAAAAAAAAATATAATACTAGTCGATTAAGGCCAAATCAAAAGATTGGAAAGAATAATAATGCCAACTATTGACAGCACTACTACACATGTTGCAACCTTTCAATTGTTTTTTTTGAACAGTAACACGATTAGTGCTTAGAAACACAACACACCACTAGTAATTCAACAAACAACAAATCAACTTCTCCTTTTTTTATATAATTTAGATGTTGATTAGACTACGAACAAAAAACACAAATTAAATTGCAGAAATTAAGGGGATACGTAGTTGAAAAAATACCTAGGCTCCGCTACTAAATTGATACGGCAACACTACTAGAACAAAGCTATATAGCACCTCCTCATCAATGGAGTCACCAAGATCAGAAAATCAATTCAACCAAGGGTTTCAGTAACTACCTCTATCACCTCAAAACAAAACAAAGTTGTTACGCAACAATAGAGCAATAATCGCTAGGAATCTTGAACACTCCACAAGCAAATAAATTACTTGATAAGTAAACAAAACCCCTGAAACCAAGAGAATCACTCTCTCAAAGATTGAATCACTCAATCAATAAAACCTCAACGGTAAACTTTATTATCAAAATCTCATGTGTGTCAAATAAAATCCTAAAGAGCCTATTTATACTAGACAACCAAAACTTAACCTAATTGGACTTGGACTTGACTTTGTAAAATAAATTAATAAAAAAATTTCTAAGTGGCCCAAGTCGGCTGAAACTAATTTTTTCACTTTGCCGTCCAAAACAACTAATGGACTTGAAACTAATGAAAAAAATAATGAAATGATGCTTGTTTTTTTTGTTTTGCCGACTTGTAACCAAAATCATGGTTTTTTTTGCCGAACAACCCATTTGACTTACTAAAACAATGACCAGCCATTACTATTAAATTTAAAACACCCACGCTAAATATAATTGGTACAAATCGTCATGGCCAAATAATAAAACGAATTAGTGTCGTCATAGCCCATGGTGACAACAAATCGACTAGGCCTCCAATGATGCTCCTCTCCAAGCTTAATTTTCCTTCTCTTCTTTAATTTCTTGTGAGTACAATTCTTGGACATGATTCGGAAAGTGAGCTTGCCATCTCCATGCTTGTCTCCATTGCTTCCTCCATGATCGCTTTGGTGTGCATCATTCCTTGAATCACCATTACTGCCTCTACGGCTCCCATTTTTTTTCACCATTCTTCAAGTCTCCATGCTTGCTTTGGTGTTTCGCATCATATACTCAAAATACCTCCATCAGCTTACTGGAAGAATCTTTTGAAGTTGTCTATGTTCTAGATTTAGGGGAGCAAATGCCCGGTTCTTGGAATTCGTAGCAAGTAGGACCTCTTGTATTTCTCTTCCTCCAATCAATAGGTCCATCCCAATTTGGGCTCCACTTGCTCCACGTGAAACCTGTTGCTTCTAGTTTTCGAAATACTAAATCTCCAGATTGAACGAGTAGAGGTCTGACTTTCTTACTATTGTATTATGATATCCTCCGCTGGTAGGACAATGCCCTCATTTCAGCTTCTACCCTGGTCTCCTCTCTAGTGTCTAGAACTCCAACAAGTAGCTCATCATTTCTTTTTTTCTCAAAAGCATGGATCCTCAGACTTGGTTCGGTTATCTCGGACAGTACTACTACCTTTGTCCTACATGCCAAAAAAAAAGGGGTTGCTCCAGTGGCCGTGTTCATGGTAGTCCAAGTGCCCCACAAGACCTCTGGTATGAAATATGTTGATTTTCCTTGCTTTTTAATCTATCTTATTTTGTAATGCCCTCTTTGTTGTACGATTTGCTTTTCATCTATCTTGTTTTGCAATGCCCTCTTTATTGTATGATTTGTCTTCTCCACTAAACCATTTTTCTGGGGAAGCACAATTGAGGAGAAACAGATCTCTATCCTGAGCCCCTCTGCGAATTCCATGATGGACTTGCTATCGAATTGCTTTCCATTGTCGCTCACGATGATCTTGGGTATCCCGAAGCGAAAGATGATGTATTTTTTGACAAAGTCCAAGACGGTGTCAGTTGTAATTTTGGAAACGGCTTCGGCCCCTACCGACCTTGTAAAATAGTCTATGGCCACTATCACATACTTCCTTTTCCCACTAGCTTTGGGGAAGGTCCGAGTATGTCTATTCCCCACTGAGCAAATGGGCAAGGTGATGTTATGGCGCTTTGCAGAGTCGGGGGCTGATGAGGAACGTTAGCATGTAGCTCACATTTCTCACAGCTCCTGACATACTCTAGGACATCCTTCCAAACGGTGGCCCAGAAAAAGCCCTGCCTTAGTAATTTATGAACAATGGTTTGATACCTGGGATGGTTCCCACATGCTCCTTGGTGTACCTCTTCAACTACCGCCTTAGCATTTTCAGGTATGAGGCATTTTAGCAAAGCTCTCATGACTGATTAATCAATTATTAAGTGCATTGATAAATTTCACATTATTTTCATGTGAGTGAATAAAAGGGTACAATAGAAGGACGGGAGAGAGGGAGAGCTTTCTTTTGACTACATTTTTTTACGATTTTGTTTTAAAATTCATGTAATGATATAATTTTTTGTGCCAACATTATTTGACTAGACATTTAAAATCTCAAAATAAAAAAGAATGATTAGGAAATTACTTTCACTTCCTCCCTACCATTTTTTAATTAAAAATATAAGGGCGTGTTTGAAACTGTTCTCAAAACAGTATTTTCTAGTTTGAAAGTTTTTTAAATAAAAAAATCTTCTTTGGTAAGTAATTGTAGGGAATGTTTTCAAAAACAATTTTAGAAAAATTGGACTCTGAAAATAGAAAATTGAAAACTTCAAAAATAAGTTTTCACAGTTTTGGTAAATTTGTAAATAAATAATATAAATTAATATTCATTTTTTTTCTCAAACACTTCTTTTGTCTAGTATATCTCTTTCCCAACTACCCCCTCACTCTTCGTTTCTTAATTCTTCACTTGCAAAAACGCCAATTCGTACAAACAGACAAAGAGGAGTAAAACTAAATCCCGTCTTTAGAAAATTTCACTACTTCTTCTTCTTCTCATGTTCCTCCTGATTGCACTCTTTGTTTCTGTGTTTTTATGGAACTCTATCTCTGAATGAACCCTTTACCGGTTATGGTGGTGGTAGGGATCTGTGGGTTTAGTAAATACGGATATGGGTTTTGTGAACCTGATCTGTGAGTTTTGTGGATTGAGTTTTTTATGGAGAGAACTCATTGTTTTTGCCATACTTCTTTGCAAATCCACAACGACGCCAACTCATCCTTCTTGCAATATTGGTGGAGTGGAAGAGAAGCCATATACAATGGGGAAGATAAGTTGTTGTTGGACCGATTTTTCACAAAAACAAATATCCAAGAACTAACTGAAACGCCCGTGTCCCAATTTATTAGTATAAAATGACTTTAAATATAAAATGACCAAATTGCCCTAATCATTCCCGGGACACGGAAATCATCAACTAAACACCCGTATCCCAAAATATCTAATCAAATTAATTAAAGCATGTGAAAAGACTAAATTGCCCTTTTTACCCGGGATACGATACAAATAAGATAGTCATCATTTAATTACGCAATATATCATACAATAAGTAATACAATTCGAGTATGCAGCGGAAGACAAATACATAAACAAATATGAATGTAATGCACCCTATGGATCCGACCCGAGGAGGAAGGCACCGCCACTTGCTGATATGCACCACTGCTCAATGAACAGCTAACCTAAAAAAATTTGTGAGGGGGTGAGACCAACCACTGTCTCACCGCAAACAAATAAACCAGTGTATACAAATACAAATCAACTACAAGTACACCGGTATCAGGCAACAGCAACCACAATATACAAACAAGTCACAATGAACAATACAAGTCATCATCAGACTTCAAGGCGAATCTACTAGACTGGTAAAAACTTTTGAATAATGATTCTTGCATTGAAACCAAGTTAAAAGCCACTATAGTTGCCATCTCGCATTTAGAATACATATAAGTTTCTAGGTGCCAATATTTTAATACAAAAAAAAATGCGCATAAACACGATGATTTTGATAACAAGGAAGTTTAGAAACCATATGAACCCATGTGAGATGCACCAAGCAAAACTTGATACCGATCCCCACAAAGGCGATGTTAAATTCCTCCCTTATAATGTATACGTATCACCCTTTACTCCACGTGTTCTTCTTTCCAATATAGACATTTACTTAAATGCATAATCCCATATTTAAACAACCAATTGATACCCGCCACACACTTTGCAACATGTATCAATCTAGAATTTGGTATTCTGTAAAAAGAACCAGGAACGTGATTGCATTACTTTGACTAAAACCTCTTTAATAAATTCACCAGTCTTGAAAACGACTTTCCTTGCGCAGCACCAAGAACCCCAAAACCAAAACCATATTTTTTATATAATTATTATTATTATCTACTTGAAAGCCGGAAACAATCTTATTGCACTCTCATGAAAAATTCAACACAGCATTGACGAAGGATTAGCAATGATTCCTTACCAGTAAAAATTCAAATTGGCTAGAGATTAACCAGCTCGCCGGAGACGCAACAACAACCGCCCACACGCCACCATCCACGAAGCCAGCCACCACCCACAACACAAGACAGACCATCAACCCCAAAACCCGAAGCAAAGAGAAAGACAAGAAACCGAGTTGGACTTACCCAACTATTGGCGGCCAAGGCCTTGACTCTGTTGCAGCAGTGTCGTGAGGAGGAGAGGTAGAAGATGATGGTGACGACGAGAATGGAAAGAAGAAAAGAAAAGAAAATGGTTTCAGGGAAAGAAAGAAAAGAAAAACAAAACGTGAAGAGGGAGAGGAAGAAAATGGAAGAGAAAGGAGAGGAAGTGGGCAGCCGTTTTGGGAGAAAGATGAGGAAGAGAAAATGAGGAGAGAGATAAGAAAATTTGCTTTTGTACCTAGGGCTCGGCCAAAGCATAAAACGGCGTCGTTTTGGTAAGCAACACGGCATCGTTTCACCCTTTTAACTCCCCAGGTCAACACACCCATCTAACCTGGTCAAAACACGGCTATTCATGAGTTTCATGCCATAGTTTCCTCATTACGACGTAGTTTTGGGTCCAACTACATCGAACCCTCATTTCACATCGAAATGCGATTTATTTCCAACGAAACCCGAACAAGGAACAAATTCGAAAAAATAAATTATTATTCCCAAGGAAAATAAATTTATTTTCTTGACCAAAAATCCAAAAAGTTATGCAAGGGTAAAATAAGGAATAAAATTTCAAAAATTCCGAGAAATTCATAGAAATTAAATACCGAAAATCTGGGGCGTTACAGTTCTACCCCACTTAACAAAATTTCGTCCTCGAAATTTACGCAATAAGTTAAGCAAGCAAATGCTTAATTGACACAAACAAGTGTCACCCGGTATCAAAGTACCATTGGCCGAGACTACCAAGAAAAACAATCTTGGCCATCATTCACATCTTCCAAGCAAGAACTTCGATCTACCAAGTCGATCACCGACTTTAGTCACACATGATTAAAAGATCATAAGATCCAAGCACTAACCCAAGAGTTTATATCCAATGATCATCACCATTGATAATTCTAGAATCCATAAACAATTTCATTTGACATCAATCAACTAATTATACCCAATCTTATAATCCATTAAGCACATCCTCAAATAACAGAACCTCAAACTATAACAAGATCATCACTCCCAATGTGAATACCTCAAAACAAAAAAATCCATAATCAATTTCATGATCTGAACCTCATTGTATTTTCTCTATCACCGAAATATCATATTTATAATTCTATACCTTAGATTCCTCAAGACCCAAACATCCTTTCATAGCTCATATTATGAATCTATTCCTCAAGTCATTCTTAGCATGAACATCAAAGTTTCTTTGATGAAGAACTCAAAATATCACTGTATTTCACATCATATAATTAATAAACTAGCATTTGAATCATAATACCAGAGATCACCTCAAATTCAATCCTCAATGTAAACAGACTATCAGCATCCCGCAGCACAAGAACTATAACCTCAACAAAATTCATGATCAAAACTTCCCTATAGCTAACACCAGTAATGTCTCAAATTCCAACAAGGTTAGATACCTCAAGTATCATTAAAAGACTTTTCCCCGGATATATTACTAGTTCAACCACAAATTAAAGCATAATTGACAGATAACTCTCCAAATATACCATTAAATCAAACTCAAATTTAATTAACAATTATCAGCTCGAACTCCAAACAAAATTTAACCATATAATAATTCACCAGTAAATTCAAGTCCTTAAACTTAGATAATCAAACCACAAATAACATGATCACAAAGATTACAAGAATCATATCCTCAAGAATCACATCAAATCATCTCTTGATAGACGTAACCTCCAAAAGCAAAACGATGGTTCTTACTTGTATTGGCCAGTTCAATTTCTGGAACTATCAGACATGTTACCATAGGAAAGCACCTTCCGGTAATAACACATGAAAGAGCAGCAACGGTGTACGCACACCGACACAAGAACGTAAGCAAAGAATCAAGAGTCTACACCGACTCTAATAAAACAGTGGATATTCCACAAAACAAACTTTGCTACAGCCTAAGCTGCAAAGGCAAACATGTCACTTCAACAACAATACCGGGTCACTCCAACCCTCAGCAGGTGCGTGTCCTCCACCGGATCCATAGAAAGACTCACTATGTGAAAGCATATGACCATGCAACAACCGACTCAAAAAGGAGCAGACATATGTACATAAGATCACAAAATATATCAACACAATCCCAAAGATCAACTTGGCTCCGCTACCAACTGAAACGTCCGTGTCCCAATTTATTAGTATAAAATGACTTTAAATATAAAATGACCAAATTGCCCTTATCATTTCTGGGATACGGAAATCATCAACTAAACACCTGTATCCCAAAATATCTAATCAAATTAATTAAAGCGTATGAAAAGACTAAATTGTCCTTTTTACCCGGGATACAATACAAATAAGATAGTCATCATTTATTTACGCAATATATCATACAATAAGTAATACAATTCGAGTATGCAGCGGAAGACAAATACATAAACAAATATGAATGTAATGCACCCTATGGATCAGACCCGAGGAGAAAAGCACTGCCACCTGCTGATATGCACCACTGCTCAACGAACAGCTAACCTGTAAAAATCTGTGAGGGGGTGAGACCAACCACTGTCTCACCGCAAAAAAATAAACCAGTGTATACAAATACAAATCAACTACAAGTACACCGATATCAAGCAACAGCAACCACAATGTACAAACAAGTCACAATGAACAATACAAGTCATCATCAGACTTCAAACCAACACTGATCTATAATCACTTAATTATCATTGTACTTTATTGTTATTAGGGTTGAATGTTTTATTAGGATTTAGTATTTTATTAGGGCCCACTACTGTGTGCGTCGAGCTCGGTCCCGTCTCATGAGACAACCAGGGCATAATCCCAAAAATATCCAGGGCAAGGCCCAATACAATCAGAGAGAGAGGAAGACAAAGAGAAAGAGGGAGGTAGAAAGGGGGAGATAGAAAGAGGGAGGTAGAACTGGTCATCACAGGCCCATATGCTAAACCGCATAAACCATGCTTTCCCGCATGCAATCCCGAGGGGTATCACTTCCCGCTCGAACCAACCGGTCAACAGCCCCACAGTAGAATTATTATAACTCGTTATTCTCAATTATGCATAAAGGGTTTTGCCATACGTTATTATCAAACAGGTTGGGTGGATTTAATATCTTATTCTCAAATCCGGGCCTCCAGCCCTCAAGTCACCACATGAACCACAAAACCATATCACATGTTATATCACATAACCAACAAACTCATGCTCAACTGGCATATCATATCAACAGGCACGTAATACACGTAATCAGACATACTGCATCAAGGTATTATCAATAGAATACAAGTGCATATAGGAACACCAGCACAGCAAGCATACATGCATATAGTGTACAATACCAACCAAGTATTACGACCTCTTGTTCCAAGTTTATTAACCTAGCCTTGTAGGCAGTAATGCATACAAAGGTTTATAAGTCCTCACCTGGGCAAATAGAGAGCTAGTATCCAAACCTATCTTGACATAAAACCTTGGTGCTCCTAAGGTATCACTGATGCCTAAACATTGACACATGTATCAAGTATAGCATACACTTACATAATATGAAGAGCATGACTAGTGCTTGATAAGTTATGATAGAAATTTTTTATGATAAGGATCCTTATCCAGCATGAGACCGTAACGAGGAAGGATTCGTCTCTCGGTCAAAATTAACTGTGAAACTCATTTGAAACTGGAAATCCATTTGGAAACTAAATGCACAGACACCAAGGTTTCATGGCGCAAACCCCATGGCGAATTTACTAGACTGGTAAAACTTTTGAATAATGATTCTTGCATTGAAACCAAGTTAATAGCCATTATAGCTGCCATCTCGCATTTAGAATACCTATAAGTTACTAGGTGCCAATATTTTAATACAAAAAAATGCGCATAAACACGATGATTTTGATAACAAGGAAGTTTAGAAACCATATAAACCCATGTGAGATGCACCAAGCAAAACTTGATACCGATCCCCACAAAGGCGATGTTAAATTCCTCCTTTATAATGTATACGTATCACCCTTTACTCCACGTATTCTTCTTTCCAATATAGACATTTACTTAAATGCATAATCCCATAGTTAAACAACCAGTTCATGCCCGCCACACACTTTGCAACATGTATCAATCTAGAATTTGGTATTCTATAAAAAGAACCAGGAACGTAATTGCATTACTTTGACTAAAACCTCTTTAATAAATTCACCAGACTTGAAAACGACTTTCCTTGCGCAGCACCAAGAACACCAAAACCAAAACCATATTCTTTATATAATTATTATTATTATCTACTTGAAAGCCGGAAACAATCTTATTGCACTCTCATGACAAATTCAACACAGCATTGACGAAGGATTAGCAATGATTCCTTACCAGTAAAAATTCAAATTGGCTAGAGATTAACCAGCTCGCCGGAGACGCAACAACAACCGCCCACACGCCACCATCCACGAAACCAGCCACCACCCACAACAAAAGACAGACCATCAACCCCAAAACCCGAAGCAAAGAGAAAGACAAGAAACCGAGTTGGACTTACCCAACTATTGGCGGCCAAGGCCTTGACTATGTTGCAGCAGTGTCGTGAGGAGGAGAGGTAGAAGATGATGGTGACGACTAGAATGAAAAGAAGAAAAGAAAAGAAAATGGTTTTAGGGAAAGAAAAAAAAGAAAAACAAATCGTGAAGAAGGTGAGGAAGAAAATGGAAGAGAAAGGAGTGGAAGTGGCCAGCCGTTTTGGGAGAAAGATGAGGAAGAGAAAATGAGGAGAGAGATAAAAAAATTTGTTTTTATACCTAGGGTTCGGCCAAAGCATAAAACGGCGTCATTTTGGTTAGCAAAACGGCATCGTTTCACCCTTTTAACTCCCCAGGTCAACACACCCATCCAACCTGGTCAAAACACGGCTATTCATGAGTTTCATGCCTTAGTTTCCTCATTACGACGTAGTTTTGGGTCCAACTACATCGAATCCTCATTTCACATCGAAATGCGATTTATTTCCAACGAAACCCGAACAAGGAACAAATTCGAAAAAATAAATTATTATTTCCAAGGAAACTAAATTTTTTTCTTGATCAAAAATCCGAAAAGTTATGCAAGGGTAAAATAGGGAATAAAATTTCAAAAATTCCGAGAAATTCATAGAAATTAAATACCGAAAATCCGGGGCGTTACACTAACACCCAAATAACTTTTTAATTTTTGTTTTATTGTGAAAATAGTTTTTTGAGTTAATTCTTGAAATCTACTTTCCAAAACAAAAAAAAAAAAGAGAGAGAACAATTCAAAACATGCCCTAAATTAGGCGATTTTTCTAAAAACAACAATGGTATAATATTTTCGGAATTTTTATTTTTTCAATACTCACTTAAACTTTCTTTAAAAATTAGAGTAACATTATAAGTTATTGTCCTTCAACTCCTTATCATGCTACCTGTCAAAATTTCAGAGTCTCATTAAATTAAAGTACAGTTATTTTATAGTAAAGTACATAGTAGATATGTGTAATTGTTTATGGATTCTTCGATAAAAAGTATTCTAGAAAATCAAAAAAAAAATTGGAATAAAAAATTAAAAATTTTAGCATAATTAAAATTATAAAATAGATACAAACCTGCACAAGGTGCAATTATCTAGATGTTTTAACATACTATACATTCATTTATAAAAGTTGAGCTCCCCAAAATGGAAACAAATACCCGCAACTAATGAATATTATTTTCTTAGTGACTTGAAAAATCATTTTACTTTAAATAGTGAATTGTGTAATTAATCCATCATATAATAGTGAAAAGGTTATTCTAGTCGCAGTAAAATAATGTTCGCAAATTGGGGATATTTTTTTCTTTTGTAAGAACATATCATGAGCTCCTAGGGCACAAGATAGAAAAATTCAACATAAAATACATTGGTATAAAAGAAATTATAATAATTTGATAAAAGTTATGATACATAAGAAATAAATTTTTGAGGTTTAATTTTTTTTCTATCATATAATTTAGGTTATCGCATAAAAATAAAAAGAATTGTGCGATGATCCATCAATAAGTATTTTTTTAAGCTTCACATAGTACAATCCTACTTTTCTTAGGCACTATTAGGACCAGTCAATAACTTTTTTAATATTATCAAAGCCTCTACTGCTAAAAACTCCAAGAGATTAAAAACTTTTGTAAAACCAACCAATTTGTATATGTTTTCTATTGTGTTTCTATTTGTTCTGGTCTTTTGTGTAACCTAACATGATGTTTCATGCTGCAAAAAGGATATATAATACTAGAAAAGGAAAATATTAAATGTAAATACACGAAATTAGTGAAAATTAATTAATTGAATCCAAAAATGTGTGCAAAATATACAACATCAACACCTTAAACTTAAATTTTTGCTTATCCGAAACAGATGTAAAAAAATCTCACCAATTGGAATTAGTTACGCCAAAAAAAATCTAAATTCACATGAAATTCTCTAAACTGCCTAAAAAGTATCAAGATTCTCAACCTACAAAATTTTTACATTAATCATGTTTGTCTCCTCACCTGCATGTCCCACGGGTGGCTAATCTCGAATTGTATTTTTTAAAAAAAAAATATCATGTGTTTTTTAAAAAATAATTGTATTGAAAATAGTTTGTTTGGGAGTTTTAATTTAATTATTACGCATAAAATATCTCAATTATTTGAGGAGTAATTGACTAATATAAAACACTATAAATACAAAAATTAAGATTGATATGGTTGTTCCTGAAAAATAATTTCTTTTCTTCATTATTTTTCCTCTGTCACATTTTTATGACAGTAGAATTTCATAAGTAGAGTTGGAATGAAAAAAAAAGACTGTATCTTTTATATTATGGGACAATACTAGATCTCATGTCAATTTACGACTTCGATGGTGGGCGAGTGAGCTTAAAGCTTCCTAAGAACAACTCTATCATAAGTCTAGTTATAATTATAAACCAGTGGCTTAACTAGTCTAACCCCCTCTTCTGAAGAGACTATCTACATCTTGAATATAGGTGAACATCATACCATATAACTATAACTAAAGGCCAGCAAGAGCAAACCTAGTTTAGGAGACTGCACCGCCCTATTAGGCCCTTATTTAGAAACCAATTTAGGCACCGTGGTTTTTCTTCCTTGTTTTTTCTTCTGTCTACTTTAAACCCATAGTAATTGCATCAGTATTGCTAGTTTCAATGACTATCTTACATGGCTGTTTTTCGTTAAAGGCAAAAAAATGCAGTGGGCAATGGTATCATTTATGGCTTTAGTTGATTGAGACTTCTAACAAGAAAACATTGAAAATAATCACCGTACCAATGCTTCATAATCCACTATGTTATAAATTAATTATATGTAGAGGTGCTTGAAGATCCTACCAGAAAAAATACGGTCGTTTTTGTGGCTCATTATCACTCAGCAGCTGCAAGAAAACAAGCTAGAAGGTTGTGAAACAATCAACCTCAATGGTTAAATTTAACTAAAGAGTGCAAATTTTTCTAGATGTAAAATTTATATACGGGCCCAATACTGAAATTCTAGATTACCGACTTTTGGTATTTATCTTTGTTCATTAAGTCTTCTTATAATTGGGGTCTATAAATAGCCTTCCTATCCTCATTAACACATATAAGAAAAGAGAGAACAACATATCATTACATATATTAGCCATTATGGTTTAGTATTTAAGATATAATAAGTGAAGTAGTAAGTTAGAAACCAAACACCAAAATTCTAAATTCCAAACTTTAAACCCCTAAATCAAAAACACTATATCCTAAAACCCTCAACTTTATATCCTAAAGCTATAAATTTCAAATCTTAAAAACCTTATGTCCTAAGCTGTAAATCCTAAAACCATAAACAATAAATTCTAAAACCTTAAAACCTGAAATCTTAAACTCTAAACCCTAAAAGTCCAAAACACTAATCCTTGAATCCTAAGCTCGATACCTTAAAATATTAAAATTTAAACAGTAAAATTTCAACCGCTAAAACCTAAAATTCTTAACCTTATATTCTAAATCCCTATGCTCTAATTCCTAAATCTTAAACTCCAAACCCTAATAATTTAAAATCCTAAACTATAAACCCTAAATTCTTAACCCAAAAAACTTAAACCACTAATCCTAAAAAGCTAAAACCTTAAACACAACATCTAAATTCCCTAAATCCTAAATCTTAAACCCCAAAACCATAAATTTTTGCTACCCCTTTTCGGCCACGGTAGGTCTCCAGTAATTAATATACTGTATCTTTTTTTCGTGTCATTTAATTCTATTAGTTTCTCAAATTCATGTATCTTTAAGGCTTAATGTTAATAGCTTGGTGGAGTTTTAGTCTTTAGAGGTCTATTAGGTTACTGAGCTTCTAACTTCAGTGGAAAAAGGAATTTGATGAATATTAGCATAATTGAAACTCCTAAAAAATTGTGTATCTTACTTTACAAATTCGTTTAAAACTCACTATGCTTGTATCAGAGGGTGCCAATTCTTATTTGAGGGAAGTTTGTTTATTCACAATCAACATCAACGGTTGATGTGATATATCCAATGAATGTGTTGAGTAGGATCTTGTTACATAAATGTCCATGGCTTATGTCAATTATGTGCGCATATTTTGTGAAACCTTACTCTAATTACTAATTTTGTTTTGGGTTGATGATTCAAAATTTACCATCATTAGCTTGAGATAGAAATTTCTGTCAAGTATACGATACAACACTAGATATTTCACCTTAAATTTTCCATTCCCAATCCTGAAGTAAAATTTATCACAATTACGAGGGAAAAAAATCCCTGACCAAAATTTGTTTTCCCAGTAGACAGTAGTGAATAAGAGTTGAGGTGGAGGTGGTTGTTATTGGATGATAGGCGGTGGTACCAGCTACCATGCTAGATAGAATTTGCAACACAGCTACGATGCAAGCTGTGGCCAAGGTGGATCATAGATAGAATTTTAAAATTTAAGAAAATGAGAGAGATTAAAAGATGGTAATTTTTTTTTTATTTCATGGGAATAAAAAATTAGAATCAAAAACATAAATAATGTGAAACAAATTCTAAAATTGTGGCTTTTTCTAACTTATGTCATTACAAGTTTGTTTTATCGGTAATTTGAGGGAAAATGCACAATATTACCCGGTATTCATGGAATTTGGGGACAAAATTAGTAAAATTAAATGTTCGAGGAAAAAAAATCATATAATTGACATATTTAGGGGATATACATTAGCATTTAACCGCATAAAAAAACAATGAATCTTAATATATGAGTGAGTTGATGTTGATGAAATTTTGTGTGATTGGCCGCCAATTTCAAATGGTTCAGTTGATGAGAATATGTTGTGATTCATAGGATAAGGAGTCCATAAAACATTTCAAAAAATAATTCTATATGATGAGTTTTTTACTTTAAAAATAATAATTAAAAAATTAAACAAAGAATGTTACTACTAAAACCGAAAAGTGTCATTTAATTAGGGAATTACAAGTAACAATACATATTTAAAATAAAAAATCATCACACAACTAATATCACTTGATTTTAAAAACTTTTTCCTATCAAGCATGTGTGGGTGTTTATATATGATACCAACACAACACCAATAGCTCACCAATGACGCATAGCTTAAAATTTTTCAATTCAAATGTATGTAGAAAAGGAAAGTTTGATTTTATTACCTGCGTGTAATGCAACAATTAATTTGATCCCAAAACAAAGTATATGGGTCGAGCCATTCTACAAAATCTAACACTTTATAGCATATGGCATAATACATTTTTCCTTCCATGAATTTTTACTCACCAAGTAAAAACAAGCTTTCTCCGTAAGGAATTTTGCAACCCTTATTAGTATGGATTTCAAGTTCTCTGACCTCTCCACTATCATATAGTCTGCAAAGTTTTTGATTAACAACTTTATTCTGGAAAACTTCGCCATTATATCCCATACTGATTGGAGTTCCGTTCACAATATGTTGGAAGTAGAATAACATGCACTTTTGTCCATTAAAGTTTGCTTGTTCTTTTGTCTATCAAAACTCTCCCTCTAAGCATATGGCAGTGTAAAATAGAATTTAGACTAAATCAAACTCCGCATAATACAACAGAATAACTATCAATGACGACCGATTTATGACTTAATCCCTTTACTAATTTACTTTTTTCCATTTCCTTTTTTTTTAACTTTATACTGATTGAATATTATGATTGGTTTTCATTGGACTGGCTATAGTTGTTTCAATACTAGAGGAGGAAAAGGGAGGAGAAGATCCATAGAAGGATGCATTAAAATTTAGTAATTTTGATTATTGTTATTTGTCTAAAGTATTATAAGAATTTAGATGATAGTAGTTTTGTTTATCTAGCACTACATGTGTAACATAGACTATACTTACAATTGTCATCCTAAACTATACATATAAAGGCTATGCTAAACACATTCATGCTTATGTTCAAGTGAAACTCCTACCAATTTGTATGAAGTTTCAGTTCTTGCTTTGTTTGTTTTGGAAGACTATGACGACCAAGTTTGTCAATATTCCTCTAAAAAATGAAAAACGGAACTAACATTGTCAAAAACTGTTGCTTTCTTTTGAAGCTTATTTTTTTATGTTGTTTATATTATTGTTGTTGTTAACTTGCATTTTTCTTTTAATTTCATACGAAGATTTTGCTTGCTTCTCATTATTATGGTTATTTTTTATTCTACAGTGAATATGTTGAGTACGCTTCCCCTACTGTATGTATGGATAAATCTTCCAACAAATTCTTGCACAAATTGAACATGTTCAAGTGCCTATAATTTTTTCTCTCTGTAAAGCCAATCATCTGCTAAAAAATAAAAATAATAATAAAATTTTTTACGACATATTGGTGACGCCTATGTTAACTCTTTTGCGTCAAATTTAGAGTTTAAGCGAGGTGTTTTTTGTTTCTCTTTCCTATTTTCAAGTTATATTCTTCTCACATTTCTCTATTTCTTTTTATGCTTTTAGAATTGTGAGATCTCCCCAAGTGATACATCTCATTTATTCCTAGGATACAAGCATTGTTATCTTTTGCTCAAACATTTTTATTTTTTAATTTGATAGGACTGTGGAGTATGTATCTCTCAAAAGCCTTCAGCCATACCAAATAGAAGGTAAACTATTGGTCCGTCATTGCTGCATTTGGAAGACTAAAAATATAAAAGATGATAACTATGTCCAATGCAGCGAGCGACTGTCTCTTGACTGATAATGGTGTAATTGAATCACATGTATAGGTGACTTATATTTTAATTTTTTTTTTCGATAGTTGCTGATGTTAATTAAGATGCCTAATCTTTATACTTTTGTGGATAATTAATTGTTGGCTATGTCTTATTTTATTTTTCTCTTTGTCCTATTTTCAAATTTCAAAAGGGTAATGGAGTTCATGCCACCATCAATCCACGGCTAGAAATACATTTCATTTTAAAACTATAGCCAGGAAATATGTATGAAGTTGAAGAATTCTTTCCTACTGAAAGCAATTCAAATAGTACAGTACCATATATAGTGTGCTTGAATTTCGCCAAAAAACCAAGATAAAATAGATTGATGCTTGTTTTTCAGTTTTATCAACTACGAAAACATCACTGCATCAGTATGAATGGGGTTCTCATAGATAACCTATTTATTGTTAAAAAATTAACATAAAATACTTATAATATTTTCATATAGTCTAATAATATATTACAATTGATGTATTGGTTTCTATTACAGATCTTATTAGTTACTTGCATGGCATTCAAAATTTTGAGAAACAACACTGTAAAGGTAGCAATGTGCATGACAAGTGAGAATTCATCCTGCAAGAAGATAAGTAAAATAAATGGTAACCACTGTAAAATAAATGTTAGTGTATATATATATATATATACACTAACATTTATCTATAATGTGCATGGCTTGATATTTTTATGAGGAAACAAAGCTAGAGTCACGTTTTGAAGGGCTGTTGCTCGATCACTTGACTGTGATGCGCTACAATCACTCATTGGTCCAATTATTATGGTGTTCACCTGCTTCAAACCTTCAACATTTCGAGGTATATCACAACCTTTTCATTTTTTAAAAAAATAATATTTCCAATATTTTATAAAAGTTTTGCACATGTGACTAACTTTTTCTACTGCTTGAAACATATCTTCTCTCATTGCAACACAATCAAACATGATATTCCCTAATCTTGATATCCCAAAAGTTGCACATTACAAAGAGTTGTAAGTTAAACTTCTTACATGAAATATTTGATAAGGAGAACTTATCATCACTCTAACAAATATGCTGATAGTGATTTATCAACTATAATTTCTCTATAGGATGCAGAATATCAAAGTCTTAACCCCTATTCAGGTGTTGAATTGGATATAACGAGAATGGAACAACTTCCTAGGAAAATAATTAAAAAATTATTACTATTGATTCTAGCTAACCATCAGGTTTTTCTATGTAATAAACAAAATTTTACTTATTTATAGTTATGATTAAATTATTGTTGTGGTAGTTTGACCCGATCATGGAAAGTTTATAAGAAACATTCTTTTCCAATATTATTTTTATTAGTTGAACGACTGAATAACTTTATCATTTTCAGGAATACCATTTCATTTGCAAGGCAAATATGATTGAGATCAACTTGAGTATTGGTTAGTTTTACCATGCATGCCTCACATGCTACAAACAATTTGATCAAACTTCAACAGTTCCTATTTGTCCAAAGCATGACATTATAAAAAGGACTCTCACTTCCATGTGGTAATTGATATACTTTGCCCAACACTTCACACTTCACATTATTACCGCCTTGACAAATAATCATTTATCATTGAAAGCATGCATTATTGTTAAGTTGGGCTACGTGTTAAATAGGCTTGCTCATCATATCATTAATAGGTTGACTAAGACATTATAGGGAGCAACAAAATAGATAATACGACCTCAAGTAGTTGTAGGATACATATATGTAGCATATGACGTAGTGTGGATAAAATTAAATTAAAAGGTCCACTCAACTTGTTTTGTTACTGACGAGCGTCATTCATCAGTTAATGTTACATATACTTTATTAGTGTGTAATATTAATATAGTTACTTATGCTAGCTAAAAGACCAAAGTATGGGTGGATCCAAATGAGTGGTAGGTCCCGTTACAGCAAGTTCTTACCAAACAAGCATCTATTTTGTGTTCTAAAAAAGTAGAAATTATATAAGTTTTCGTGGTGCAAGCTCATAGTTTTTTATGCTCAAAGAAAACAATAAAAATGATTGACAAAATTTTTTTAATGGGAACCACAGCCACCCCGATGCTTGAAAAACAAAAAAGAAAAGGGAAGAGTTACTGATCATGTAACGAACTGTTGTTGCTATACTTGAAGGCTTCTTTGTTCACTTTATTATATTTTTGTAATAAATAAAGGAGTTTCTATGCTGCTGTTTATTTTATTATCCCTTTCATAATCATATAGTAAAACAAATTATTTCATTTTCAAAGGTTCAAAGCTTCCTCCTTTGTCCAACGACCAAGAAGAACAAACCAGCTTTGTAACTTATAGGAAGAGCTGTTGAGACATGTTACTTGCTATAACTTATATTATGAACAAGGAAAAACAAACCCCTTTGTCTTGCTAGATATCTTGGCCAATGTTGTAGGCAAAGAAAAAATTTTCCAAGTTTACTTTGGCATGTCAAGTTTCAACTCATCTAGGGTTGACATACTCATATGCCATATCTTTGATAGCTAAGATAAAAATTCAACCCATGTTGCCAATACTATAGAAACAACTAGTCAACATCCACTCTTACCAAAATTTGGTATTGGTTCTTGTTTGTCAATAGCATCTGTAGATGCACTAATGTCATCTACAACAAAATATGGACCTTTAAGATCATCCTCAATCCACTGAATTACAAGACAGCATCCAAAAGCATATCTCAAAGCAATAGCACAAAAAAAAGGAAGCTAGAGTTGCTCCCTCACTATGCAGATCAAACTTCGGATAGGTTTTATCACTCTTTAAACTTGACAATCATCATTTGTTCACTGCCTCTCCTAAATATTTTGGCCATTTTTTTTTCATAAATAAATTAGAAAAACCAGCAAAGCTCCAAAACCCTACAACCCAAAAAATTAGGAGAATCTAATGATGACCGACCTCTATCCATGGCAAGACAAAAGTAACAACGTAAAGCAAAAGCTAGGCAAGCAATCTAGAATAAAGTAATTTACTATTTTAAAGTTTCCTTAGAAATTAGTTTATAAACAATAGCTCTAATGCTTACTCTTATAGAAACACTGTCTCTGGCCATTCTCGCCGCTCACGACGAGGCAACAAATGACATCACAAGCACTACCAACTCTTTCGAAAGCTTTCACAATTTTCCCAACCTGCTATCAATATTGCCTAGCATCTTTGTTGTGTGTTATGCATTACTATATCTTTGCGACAGACAATTTGAACATATGTAAATAGTAGCTTCCCATGGGATATGCATGCCACATGCATTTGCTAAAACAGATATTGATGTGCTCAATCGATGAATCATCAAAAACTAGTTAAGCAAATTACAATGAAATAATTTATTTTCCACACAATCCTTAACAAATGGTTTAAAAGTAATAATTCTAAAGCATGATCTCATAATAAAACTTTTGTGGCCAATTCCGCTGCTTGCGACAAGACAACATGTGATGTAACAACTACTATCAAACTTTTGAAAGATACCACGGTTTTAGGAGTATCAAGCCACCAATATTGCCTAGCATCTTTGTAACAACATGAATATGTAAATAACAATGTTTTACTTCTTATGGCATATACTGATATGTTGCTTCCTACAGAATATGCAAAGCAAATTTCCTTTCGGAATATTTATGGTGAATATGATTTTTACTATGTCAATTGACTGGCCATCCTTTAGCATAAATCCATATTAGGGAAGCGTTAAGTGACAACGTCGTTTGCCTATACAAAAATATAAACCGGGCTATAAAAACCGACCTCGAGGGTGGCGTGCTTTTTATTGGAGACTAAGTAGGTAAATTTCATAATGGAAATAAATTAAAAAGGAATTTTCCGGCGCTACTGGAGTAGGCTATCGATCAAATTTAGATTTACCGTTTCTTTTAAAGAAGTTTAATTTCAGACTTTAATTCGTAGAATATGCATAGGCTAGCTATGTGGTGACAGAACATGGTTTGCTTACGCAGAGCTTAATTGTACGGAGATATTAGCAAGGAATTTCCCGAAGTCCTAGATATTTAGTATTACTGATTCTAATTGCTTTAGTTTTCCAGTACAATTTTCATTCTTCTCATTTTATTATTCCTCTAGAAAATCGTAAATTGCTCGGTTAAGTAGTATTTAGCAAAGATCCTTGTGAGATGACCTTGTGTGCTACAACAACCCTGTATACTTACAGGAAGCTATCAAGTTTTTGACGCCGTTGCCGGGGATCGGCATTAATATTATTTAACTTTGTGATTAGGTTAATCTAAATTTTTATTTTTTATTTTCTTTTTCACCCGTTTGTTTAGTTTTGTTCATCTTTCTTCAGGCTTCTCTAGTGCATGAATAGGAGAAGCTCGGGAGTGCCACCTGGAAAACAAGACCCCGAGATCGAGAGAACATTTTAGGGGCGTGTCCACTAGCAAAGGCTTGAGAAGAAATTGGAGGACGACAATTCATCCAAATGAGAATGCAGAACAGAACAACGAGGGGGTAGAGGTAGTCCAATACGGACCTAGGCACAGGCCGGTCTGGGATTTCTCCATCCTCGATGCAACCCTTGCATAGTCCAGTGTCGTTCGCCCAGCTGTGCAAGCAAACAACTTTGAGCTAAACCCAGCCTTGATCAATATGGTCCAAAACGAACCTTTTTGGGGCTCCTCCATTGAAGACCCAAATCAGCATCTACAAGATTTCCTAGAAATCTATGATACAGTTAAGGTAAATGGAGCCTCCGAGGATGCTATCAAACTTCGCCTTTTTCCTTTCTCACTCAAAGACAAGGCAAAGGCGTGGCTGACTGCACAACCTCCTGGGACATTCGATACATAGGCTGCCCTATCACAGTCATTGCTGAAAAAGTTTTTATCTACCCACCAAGGCCATAATATTAAGGAAAAACATAGTAGAGTTTAAAAAAAGTCCAATGAATCTTTCTACGATGCGTGAGAAAGGTTTAAAGAGGCATTATGAAAATGCCCAAAGCATGGCCTTCCTAACTGGTTGATCGTGGAGAAATTCTATGCTGGCCTAAACGAGACCCTCCGTGCACACTTCGATGCTGCAGCTGGAGGAGTTGCTTTAGCCAAAGATGTTGAGGATGTGTATGGTCTATTCGAGCATATCGCCAGCAACAGATTCGAGTGGCCAGCCGAGATACCTGGCAGAAAAACTACCGGCATTCTTGAACTTGACGCAATGAGCCTGATGAACGCCAAGTTAAATGCCCTTATGAAGATGAAAGGGAAGGGACATTCACATTCCTGTGCAAGGTGTGAAGGGGGTTATCCAGAGTGCCCAGCAGAGGGAGGTTATGAGGAAGCATACCAAGAACAAGTTAGTTACATTAAGTAGAGAGTCTAGAAGGATCCTTATTCAAACACCTACAACCTAGGTTGGAGGGACCACTCTAGCTTCTCTTAGAAGCCTCAACAGCCCAACCAAAATCCAACCAGAAGGGTCCTCCCAGATTTCCTCCTAAACAACCTTCTGAGCATACCAACAGGCATATCAACCGGCTTTTAAAGATGACTTGCAGTCGCTACTCAAGTCATTTATGGAAGAATAGTGGCAAGTCGTGAAAGGGCTTTCTGACGAGACTAACAATCTCAAATGTCAGATAGCATAAGCTAGCCCTAGTCAGGGCAATCATGGTAGACTATCGGGAATTCCATAGGTGAATCCCAAGGCTCAGTGCAATGCAATCACTAGAGCAACAACCACCTCCAATCCCGGTAAAAGCAGCAGAACATGGCCAGGCCGTGCAAGAAGACAAGCTTGCGGAGCATGAGCAGGCTGTGCCAGCAGAAAAATGAAAGGCAAAGAAAGGTGAAGTTAAGTCTTACGTTCCGCCTATTCCCTATCCTCAGAGGCCAAATCCACTCGTCCATTACAAGAAGTTTGGTCGTGTTTTTAAGATCATAAAAAAGCTCTACATCAACATTTCGTTCATCGAGGTCGTGTCCCAAATGCCAACATATGCCAAATTCATAAAGAACATCCTATCCAACAAGAATACGTTGATTGATTATGGGACGGTGGCCTTGACGGGAGAATGTAGTGTAATCATCCAGAACAAACTTCCAGATCCCGTGACATTACTATCCCCTGCGACATAGGGAGCGTACGATTGAGAGCACTTTGCGATCTTGGCGCAATTGTTAGTGTGATCCCTTTCTCGATAAGCAAGCAACTCAACCTAAGGGATTTGAAACCTACTGCCATGTAACTCCACTTAACAGATAGGTCTGTCAGGTATCTAGTGGGAATTTTGGAAGATATTCCAATAAAAATTGGGAACTTCTTCGTCCCGGTTGATTTCGTGGTTCTAGACATGGAGGTAGAAAACCATGTACCCATCATCCTCAGATGACCCTTTTTGGCAACTACTAGAGCCATAATCGATGTCAAGGCAGGGAAGCTCACATTACAAGTCCAGTCTGAGAAGATTTGCTACGTTGTTGATGAAGTGATTCGCAAAGGAGTACCAGACGACTCGTGTTACCGACTTGACATCGTTGAAATAGCAGTTGACGAAAGTTCTGCACAAGCAGACTGTGCTGACCCTCTGTTGGCATGCATCGCTCTTAATAAAGGCATTCGGGATCTAGATCCTGAGATAGCAGATTATGCACGCCAACTTGAGGTCTTGTCTCTGGCTTCTGTCAAAGAAGACAAAGGATTTGAAGAATTGAGCAAGACACCAGAGGACTCAACAACAGATGACACCCCGAAGGTTGAACTGAAGCCTCTCCCGCCCAAACTTCGTTATACATTCCTGAGACCTAACTCTGCGTACCCAATGATCATAAACATGAGTTTGAAAGAGGAAGAGGAAGAGAAGTTGTTGAGTGCTCTAAAGGCACACCAAAAAGCGATCGGATATTCTATCGATGATCTCACCGAGATAAGTCCCCCATTTTGCACTCATAGAATACTCCTAGAGGACAGCTACAAGCCGGTGATCGAGCGCCAGCGACGACTCAATGAAAATATGAATGAAGTCGTCAAGAAAGAAATTTTGAACTTGCTGGACGCTGGGATAATCTATCCCATTTCAGATAGTGAATGGGTCTCCCCTGTTCACGTTGTGCCTAAAAAGAGGGGAATGACTGTCGTGGAAAATGAGAATAATGAGCTAATCCCCATGAGGACAGTCACCAGATGGCGAATGTGCATCGATTACAAGAAGTTGAATAGCGTCACCCTGAAGGATCATTTCCCACTCCCCTTCATCGACTAGATGCTCGAGAGGTTGGCCAAGCACTCTTACTTTTGCTACTTGGATGGATATTCTGGTTTCTTCCATATTCCTATCTAGCCAACTGATCAAGAAAAGACGACATTCACATGTCCTTATGGCACATTCGCCTATTGGAGAATGGCATTCGGCTTGTGTAATGTTCCAGTCACATTAAGTGCTGCATGATGGCAATCTTTCCCGACATAATCAAGGAAATCATGGAAGTCTTTATGGACGATTTCCCGGTCTACTGAAAGACTTTTGACTAATGTCTGGCCAACCTTTCTCGAGTCTTGTAGAGATGCGAAGAGGCCAACTTGGTTCTCAACTGGGAAAAGTACCATTTTATGGTACGAGAAAGGATAGTTTTGGGCCACACCATCTCTGAACGTGGAATTAAGGTTGACCGCGCAAAAATTGAGGTGATAGAGAAGCTGCCTCCACCAACAAATGATCGAGGAAATCATGCAAGTCTTTATGGATGATTCCTCAGTCTACAGAAAGACTTTTGATGAATGTCTAGCCAACCTTTTTCGAGTCTTGCAGAGATGCGAAGAGGCCAACTTGGTTCTCAAATGGGAAAAGTGCCATTTTATGGTATGAGAAGGGATAGTTCTAAGCCACACCATCTCTGAACGTGGAATTGAGGTTGACCGTGCAAAAATTGAGGTGACCGAGAAGCTGCCCCTCCCAACCAATATTTGAGGAATTCGAAGTTTCTTAGGCCACGCCGGGTTTTATCGAAGATTCATCAAAGATTTTTCAAAGATCTCCAAACCTTTGACTAATCTTCTAAATAAAGATGTACCCTTCGTATTTGACCAGGTTTGTGTCGCGAAGCTTTCGAGAAGATCAAGCGAGCACTAATCTCAGCTCCTGTCATGCAACTACCTGACTGGAGCCTTCCTTTCGAGATTATGTGCGATGCAAGTAATTTTGCAGTAGGGGCTGTCTTGGGACAAAGGAAGGATGATAAATTGCATGTAATTTATTACGCTAGCAAGACACTCAACGATGCATTGGCGAACTATGTAATAACTGAGAAGGAGATGCTTGCGGTAGTATTCGCCATTGAGAAATTCCACTCCTGTCTTTTCGGATCCAAAATTATAGTATACACCGATCACTCAACACTCAAGTACCTCATGCGGAATAAAGATCCTAAACCAAGGCTGATCCGGTGGGTGCTTCTCCTTCAAAAGTTTGATCTCGAAATTCGAGACAAAAACGGAACCGAGAACACAGTAGCATATCATGTCTTGCGATTGGCCCAGGATCATTTCCCAAGTGAAGAGTTGTTAACCATTGATGACTTCTTTTCTAGAAGAACAGTTGGCAGCACTCGTAGTAGTGGCTAGATGTGCAACCGTATGGTACGTCGATTTTGTCAACTACTTAGTAAGCAGATTCCTGTCCCCATATCATTCACATCAGTAGAGGAAGAAATTCATCTCTGATGTCAAAAAGTTATTTATGGGATGACCCGCTGCTATCCAAAAGATGGGACGATGGGATGACGTGTAGATGTCTACCCGAGGACGAGATGGATGACCTTCTTCACAACTGTGATGCTTCATCTTGTGGCGGCCACATGAGCGCAGGCAAAATGGCAGCAAAAGTATTGCAGAGTGGATTTTTCTGGCCCAGCTTATTCAAGGATGCCATTTAGTTCACACAATTATGCGATCGCTGCCAGCACACGGGAAACATCTCCCAACGCCATGAAATGCCACAGCACGGCATTTTAGAGGTTGAAACCTTTGATGTATGGGGAATAGACTTTATGGGACCATTCTCATCCTCCCAATCCAACTATTACATCTTGGTTGCAGTTGATTACGTCACAAGAATGGGTAGAGGCCATCGCCTCACCAACAAACGATGCACGGGTTGTTTTCGGGTTTTTAAAGAAACTTTTCTGCCATTTCGGCACACCCAGGGCATTGATTAGCGGTGGCAGCACCCACTTTTGCAACAAGAAGTTGGAGGATGTGCTTTGCAAATACGGAGTAACCCACAAAGTTGCCACCCCTTATCATCCTCAGGCGAGCGGTCAAGTGGAAGTCTCCAATCGGGCGATTAAGCAGATTCTGGAAAAGACAGCACTTCAAGAAAAGATTGGGTTATTAAGCTCGACGACACTCTATGGGCTTATCAAACTGCTTATAGGACCCCCATCAAGACAACTCCTTACTGGCTCGTCTACGGGTATTCATGCCACCTTCCGTTTGAGGTCCAACACAAGGCGTACTGGGCAATCAAAACATTAAACTTTGACCCCAAAGCAACATGAAGGCACCGCTTGCTACAGCTCAACAAGCTAGAAGAAATCTTTTTGGATGCCTATGAGAACGCCAAAATCTACAAAGAGAGGACCAAACGGTGGCACGACATGCGGATATTGAAAAGAGATTTCCAGACTAGAGACTCAAGCTTTTCCCTGAAAAGCTTCGGTCACGATGGTTGGGACCTTTTAAGGTCATCAGTGTCTACCAATCTGGCGTCGTTGAAATTCGGAGCAAAGACGATGGTACTATCACAGTGAATGGACAACGACTCAAGTTGTACATTCCCGAAGAGCCTATCGGACAAGAGGCAGTGCTACCTTTCGCAGACATGCCTTCCGCATGACGGTCTCTGAGTCCAGCTACAAAATGTTAAAGAAGCGCTGCGTGGGAGGCAACCGACGTCATTTTCATTTTCAGTAAATAAAGAGCGCACCAAGTTTAGGGTGGAGTCCTCTTCACTCCACTTGCGTTTCGTAGTACAACAAATAAAATGGGGACACATGCAGCCGAGATGCGACGCGGCAAGTTCGGGGGTGCACACGGAACTTGTGCCTTCACTTCATATATTAATATCTAACAATATATACTACATATTGTTAGATACTACATATATGATTTAAAGGCCCAAGTCGAATCATCAGTGCCAACATATATTTATATGTCCAACGATATATTATACTAGCAAAAATGCTCGCGCTTCGCTGCGGGTAACTTATTTGTACTAACAATTACATAATTGCCCAAGCACACTAATTAAATCATAATAATAGTTAACCTATGTACAAGGTAGCAATGCTTGAAATTAATTAAATCCAGATAACAATTTGCGGAAGAGATAGAGTGATAGAAATCGGGAGCCTTTCCAAAAAGTAGAAAACATGAAAAATTTGAAAGGTTGAATTTTGAGAGTAAACTTCAATTTTTTAAATAGTTTCTTTTTATGAAATGGTCACTTTAAGATAGACAAAATCTAGTGCGTACAATAAAGTTTATAGCTATGGGTTTATTTCATATCACAGGTGCCTTGCTAAACTGTTATGAATTAACAGTTTTTCTTTTTTTCTTCCCCTTACTCAACCCTAGCCGCCGCTGGTACTCCTATGGGGGCCTGCCTTCAGGCAGCCTCTCCATCCCCTCCCCTTTTTTTTATTTTTCTTGTTTTTTTCCTTTACTCTACCCGGATTAATAAAACTACCAATTCAGATCTTAGTCTAAATTTGGTTTTCCACCTCTTTGCGAGGTTTCCCATTCCTATGAGGGGGTCATTTTGGGCAATTTTTTGTGGTCTTCCTCTCCAGAAAAGATTGTCAGATCTATCTCTTTCTTAGATCCAAGCTTTTCCTGAAATTTTTCCCCCTCACTTCTCTTTTCTAGCCCATTACCACATACCTCTCTTACCCTTTCTCTCATCTCCCCCACCTCCTTCCCTCAACCGCATGCTTCAACCTTGATGGAGCGTGGTACGAGTGAGGAGTTTTTCTTTAAACAATTTGCAGATTTGCTCTCAGGTTAAAGAAGAAATATAAGGGATGAGGCTTCATTTGGTGTTTTACTCAATGATTCCTATTTTTTCCTTTGTGGTTGCTGGGTGGGTAGTGAATACCATGCTCATATTCTTCAGGTTGGGAAGGATTTCTTCTTACTGCTGCAATGGTTTTGGGATAACGAAGCACTCGTGGCCTTGTGTTTGAAGCCATCCATGGGAAAGTGCTTCAGGCTTGTGGAGCTACACCGACTTTATGTCTTCTGGAATGTATCACAAGTCTTTGTCTTCCTCTTTTGTAGGATTATTAGCCACCTGTTTGTTATGGTTTCTCATATCATTGTATTAGATTTAGATTTTCTTCCCTTAATCCGCTGTATGTGGGTCTAGGATTTTTTTATTGTACCTATTATCATTTAATGGAAAGGCTTATAGGCCG
The DNA here is from genome assembly GCA_028386065.3 of Turnera subulata. NCBI lineage: Eukaryota > Viridiplantae > Streptophyta > Magnoliopsida > Malpighiales > Passifloraceae > Turnera > Turnera subulata. Next base: position 94,413 of record JAKUCV010007374.1, read on the forward strand.
TTTATAAAAAAAAAAGAGGTTAGGAATTGACATAAATTTTGAGAGCCAAAAATATCTAAATGCATTAAGGCAATTACTTTTTTTAATTCCATCAGGACACTTTCTTGTAATTATTTTTGTTTTTTACTTTCATATTTAGTACTTGTAATTTATTTTATTATAAGAATAATTTCTATAGAATGGTAAAATATATTTATAGTTTCTCTCAAATGATTAACCCATTAGAGAAAATCGTGTAGTGAAATCATTATTTTACTTAATAAAGTATAGTATTTATATAATATTTAAGGAGTACAATTAATAATATATTCCCTCAACAATGTTTTTAAGTTATTATGAATCTATACATGTTGTAAAGGTAGGAGGTAAAATTTTATGAAGAATAGTTGAGTAAGTTTAATATTAATTTTGCATTAATAAAATATTTATTGTGCATTCAATAGATATTAGTAGACATTAGTGGAGCCAAAACTCTTTATTACGAAACTAAACCCAATTAGTTTTAATAACTACAATAATTTTATTAGAGTTATTGATTGATCTTCAATATAACTGAGGCTTTTATCATAACGGAATATATGACATTATAAAATTCTATGTTTCAATTTATATGTCAATATAAAAAACCATGAGTATAGTTTATATTTAATTTAATAGTAGGTTTTCAGAATATAATTTGATAAAAAAATTTTTTTTTTGGGAACTGATAAAAAAAATTTACTTATAAGTTATGTTTTTTTTCTTCCAAAACGGTATTAAATAACTTTTTGGTTGCCATCATATGAAAAACTCTATAAATCATTTAACATTATATTTTACATAAAAAAAACAAAATTTTAAATAAATTGTGACCAATTATATTTTACATACACAAAATAAAATTTTAAATAGATTGTTATTTTTTTAATATTGATTTAGTCTCAAATATACCTGTCATGTCAAACTCCCACCATGATTTATTTCCCTGTCTCACTTAATTTGTCAGGTTTACAAATATTTGCATGCTGATTTTCTTCACGAAAATATTTGCATCTACTTTATGGTTGAATTAAGATCTAATTAACCATGATTATACAGCATATTGCATTGAACTCACCTGAGTGGGACCACTTGCTGAACTCAACAAAACAAAGGGCACGTGAGCAATAAAATATATTATTTTATTTGCAGGCCCAGGCTGGGACGAGCCTTAATTCGGCGCAATCTATATATATATCTGTACATATTTATATAATATATATGTACCCCATTTGTACACGAGTAAATAGTTTTTTCTGTCCCTCCACTTTTTCGATTTCGCATTTATTGTCCCTCTTCGTTTTTTTTCACTCATGTCGTCCCTCAACTTTTGATTTACCGGGTCAGGTGGTCCTTTTTACCTGCTGCAGCAGGTTAGTAGTTGTGGAGCTGACACGTGGCAGTGGGGCCCATGATCTGCATATTTTTTTTATTATTTTTATCCTTTTTTATATTTTTCCAAAAATTTAAGCCTTAAAAATTTTTATTTAAATTAAATTTTTTTTAGAAAATAAATATTAATTTCTAAATATGCATTGAGAAAAAAATTAAATATGATCATCATCTCACCTAATCCCTCTATAATATTCTGGTTAACGAAATTGAACAAAATTAACCAAAATTAGAATAAAAAAAACTAAAACAATGAGAGAGGCATATCTAATTCTAACCTATAATTAAAAAAAAAACAAACAGTGGAGGATACTAGTATATAATGAGGGAAATTAAGATTTATTTATTTTAAAAGATTTTAAAAATAAAATTTGATTAAAGAAAAAAATAATTAAATAAATAATTTGTGTGTGGGCCCCACTGCCACTTGTCAGCTCCATAGCTATCAACCTGCTGTAGCAGGTGAAAAGGACCACGTGACCCGGTAAATCAAGAGTTGAGGGACGACATGAGTGAAAAAAACGAAGAGGGACAATAAATGCGAAATCGAAAAAGTGGAGCGACAGAAAAAACTATTTACTCATTTGTACACATATATATATATTGTTTGTTTATTGTTTTTGAGGACACCATCAGTGCTACAATTCCAAGCACGTAAAGGTACTGCAAAGTACCTCTATTTTTTCTTTTTAAAAAAAATAAAAATCAAGAGAGCGAGGAGGTTAGCACGGGTACCATGTCCCTATCCTATTCAAAACCTTTATTTTATATACACAAACAGTTAACCCACCAACATATCTTCACCTACCTGTTATATTGTATAACCCGATACTCCAATCTCTTCCTTCCCACTAAATCAAATCCCTAATCCCTATCTTACCTCTAAACCCCACACTAACAATCCCACAATATCCTTTGTTCGAGTTTTACATGATACTAACGACAAAAGAACTCAAAAAATAAAACACAACGCCCCACACACAACATCGCCATTCTTTCCTTTCTCTCTCCTCTCTTCTCCTCAATGAGGACCAAGGAGGCAGTTGCAAATAGAGGCCATGGCCTTCAAAATGCCACCTCTTCTCACATAACAAAGCCCCCACAAACCAGAAACACCTCCCCCAACAATTCCGCCTCCCACCGCCGCTCTCCATCGCCTCCAAACTATACAACCTCGTCTTCCTCCTCCAGGCCATCTCCTCCACCAACCTCCCACAGCCGCCGACATCCCTCCTCGATTTTCTTGCCACCTCCTCACCGTTCCACCGCCCGCGATGAACCCCCTGCAGGTTCCGACCAATCTCACCCACATGCAGGCTCACATAGAGGCGGTGTCACATGCGGCCCCTCTGCCGGGCACAGTAGCAGCCCTTCAGGTCTCCACCCAGGCAACGACCTACGTCTACAATCTTGGAGCCTCACCATCCCCTACAACCGCAAAGCTGCAGCCGGTCCGCCCAATCGAAGGGCACCAAAGAGCAAGCCCGGCGTTCTCCTCCACGCCCCAATCCACCACGGCGCTGACCTTCCCTTATCCGATGATCCCCTCGCCATTGCACAACTCCAAATGGGGGAGCCTCCGACACTGCTTCTATACCACTCTCTGCCAACCGCCGTAACAAGTCCTCCACTGCCTCCATAGGCTATCGCTCCCCTCAACCTTCTTCTCCACCGCGTCCAAGCCATCCTCGGGCCAAGTCCTCGCAACGTGTAGCGGAGAATCCAACCACCAATCAATCGCCATGCACTGTTTCCAACCCTTCCCCGCCACAAGCCGCCACAACATCGGTCGGAATCACCGTCGGCCTCGCTGCATCCACCGCCGGGCGCAACTGTAGTTCGCCCACCGGCTCTCCTCCTAGACGCTGCCCCATTTCAGCCACCAAGGGTTGCCTAGGCGACAACAACCACTAGGCCACTTCACCACCTGACCCTAGGCCTAGTGCACCTGTTTCCACCAGGATCAGAGGTCGGAAATTCCAAGGCCACAGCAACAGCAGCCCCACGGCCACTCCCATTGCACTCGATTTGGTGGATCTCGTAGAAGAGGAACGCTAGCCCCTTGACACCCACGGTCATGTACCTCTAATGAGGAACCAGCAGCCACAGAACCAAGCCTCTCCACGGGCGAAGCGTACCCACCCAGACTGCAGCCCCGAACAGAGCCCAGCAGCTCCTGCTAAACGTGCCCGCGCCATAGCCAGAAAAGGTACACCATTCCTTCCACCAAATTTTACACCAACATTTCAAAATACAAGCTTACCCAACTTTACCATAGAATGAGCAACCGTACCCTTCTTCAGGCCTGACACCTCAACGACACAGTTATTTCCCTTTTAGGTTGCACCAATGAAATTGATGAGTATTTGTCTAACACAGGTTGGGTGAAATTTGCTTCCTTTCAGTTTCCCACTTATGTTGAACTTACATGTGAGTTTTTTGCAACCTTGTATGTTAGACTAGACACCCATGTTGCTTCTGATATAGGGGAAATTAGTTTTCAGCTTGTTGAATCAGATTACAAATTGACCTTACCTATATTTAATGATATTTTTGGGTTCTGTGATCATGGCTTCCGCTATATTCTTGCTGATTTTATTGATGATGATGTATGGGTCGAATTGAGCAATTTTCCTAAACCATTCAATTGTAGATACTCAAAACTACTCAGCTCAAAAAACCAGCCCTATGTTATTTGCACAGGTTTATATCTAACACCCTTATTCACCGTGACACATCCGATGGGCCGGGTTCTTACCCGTGAGGAGCTTTTTTTTTGTATTGTATGACTCGTGGTATTTAGGTCAACATGGGTTGTTTCCTCCTCTCGCCTTAAATCCACCCGTCTCACAATGTCTAGACGATTAGGAGGGGGAGGGATAGTTGCTGCCTTGGGAGCTCATTTTGATGTCAACCTTACAATCTATAGAGTCCACCCCACATCTACTTCCCTAGGTTTCGAAACAACCGTAAAGATGGGCTTGCTTGATAACGATACTGTTGGAGGTGGGGTACCTATATTTTCTGTGCAGGATAATGTGGGCACTGCTGCTGCTGGTCTGAAACCGAGTACCTTTTCCATTCCACCTTCACTGCCGATTTCAGCATAAGCTCTAGAGGCACTGGAGTTGCTGCCCGACTTGGTGGCCGATTTTCAGCGCTTGGCAGCCCGCCAAGCCGGTGTAAACGAGTGAAAAACTTCCTCACAAGTGTCATTCTAGATGTTTGAGGATGACATTCATGAGATATTCTGGCATCTTGGCCCGTGCCTCTATCAGATTCGGGATGCCTTGGGGGTCTGATTCCCGGTCCTCGTTTATTTATTACTTTTGTTATTTCCCTTTTCTTCTTTTTTTTGATGTCCGCAGGCTATTTTTGTTAATAACATTGGCTGCCCCTGTTTTGTTTTTTTGGATAGTTTACACTTATTATAAGCAGTGAGGACAACTGTTAACTTTAAGTTTGGGGTGGCTATATTTTCAGCAATGTGGCTGCAACCTTTATTTACTTTCAGTTTGTTTTTTCATTAAGTATAATAATACGTATTTCTCATCAATTTATTTTTATTATTGTACATGAATAATTTTTCCTTTCAGATCATGTTTTGTCTACTTTTCAGTTTTCTTTTGCTTGAATAAATTTTAGCAAGTTACAGAAAACCCCTTTGGGCTTAATTGGGCCCAATTCGACACAAGCACAACAATTTCTCCAAATTTTCACGATCAAGTCTCGTGTATCCGTTTGCATGAATATTTGGGACAAGTTCTCAAAAGCTGAGTTACGCTTTGTGGGTAAATTTTCCTGTTTGGTTTAAATTCACTTCTAACCTCTTGTCTTTTTGTTTAAACACAATTGGCATAAACAGGTTCATAACCCGATCAAAGGGAATTTTTTACAAGGATTATTTTTCGGGGATAGGATTAAGGCATTCTTTCGCAGCCCGCACTGACCATATAGCCTACCCATGTGTATACATTTACTATCGTAAACCACTTCAAGTCTTTCTCTAATAGCCATTTTGGGTTGGTAAACCCACATTCACCGCCTGTACCCTCTGAACCTATGGCTATCACCAAATTTTTCATAAATATCCTCCCATGTGCAGTTGCTCGAATTTATTTTTCCTTAACATATGCCTAACGTCCAGATAGGGAGTGGTTCATCTACACACAAACAGCCTGTGCTGGTATTGGAGAATTCTATTCATTTGCCTGCGCCTTCAAGAAAAGAGAAGAAGAGAGATGCTTCACAGAAATAGAAAAGAAATGACACACAAAATTGATGTATCTCACAAAAAAAAGAAAAAAAAAGAGAGAAAAGATTGAAGGCAACAAAAACTCTCCGTAGCACACACAATATTTTTTGACGAATCACTCCGAAGACACCTTGCTTGGCTATGTTACAGTAAGATCCTCCTTTTGGGCATTTGCATCAATTGAATACCTTTATTCCTTTCTTTCCTAAATATAACCCAAGCCTCATTTCAGTCCGAATAAAGACCTTTTGATCCCATTAAAATATATCTTTGTCATCAGTAGAGATCGGGAAGTGAATCTGCATATTTGACCACGTTTTTCCTGTTTTTACAAATGCCAAATTCATTATTTTTAGCAAACAAAGAGGGAAGTTGTGAATTGGAATCCATAGAAATTAATTACCCAACAAAGTGCAGGTTCGGACCATCTTGGCATCTTTTCTCAGAATTTTTGTAGGTAGGATGCTGGGGCTTCTTTTCGTGAAATTTAGAGGCTTTCCATGTAACTTTGGTTGATTGGGCCTTTGATTCCAATGGGTAAGACGTTTTCATCCTGGTTTTCACAAAAATTGCCTGCGGACAAGAAAAATTTTAAATGTGGGGTGGTGATGAGTATGGATTTTACACTCATTTACGGACTATTTTTACGGTTTTTAACTTGCGATTTTTTTTATTTTATTTATTCATGTTGCTTTTCTTTCATTTTACTCTCTTTATTTCAATAATGCCTTTTTTCCTAGTATTTTAGTTTTTTTGTGAAGAAATGGGGATTAAAACACGGAAAATGAGCTAGGAGCACAATTCCTGCACAACTTGCCCATGCGGCCCAGTAACACATGGCGTGATGGAAGAAGGCACCCAGATTTTTCCTCAAGGTCCCCAAAAATTATTCTATGATGTTGCTGGATAATTTTGGTAAGCCAAGGTTACACTAAAAAAATAAGAGGGGTTGTCAACTTTGTTATGATGTGTTCCACACTTGGGCACATGCATGGATTACTTCTTGGAAAGATTCTTGGAGGGTGACATGGTCCTTTGCACTTGGCTGAACCTGCATGAAGAGAGCAACAAAAGTTTGGTCAACCCCATGTGCACATGCAAGCCCAACAGTTCCAAAGGGGTATCCTTGGTGCACCTACTCACACAAAGCAATACTATTTCCTATTTTTGGCAAAGAGTAATAGGTGGTGACAGCCCTCACACGTGAATGGACGTGCATGAAAGAAGGAGCCAACTTCAAGTTTCTTGCAACGGTTGGGAATGGTGGCAAACTTTCTAGTTTTGGCACAAAAAGGAAGTGGTTCACTCCCACTTTTGGCGCCATCTTCACCCATTTCCAGCCACCCAAGTTTGCTCCTCCTCCAATATAAAAGGCAAGGCACATGAAGACAAAAGCATCAAGCTCTACATCAATTCTTCACTTCGACAAAAGACACAAAAATGGTTTTGGAACTTGTATTCTCTTTTGTTATTCTGTAAACACTAGAATTTTAGCTTTGGCTCTTTTGGAAGCATTTCAGCTTGGAAGTTCTTACCTATTTGTTCAAGGTTGGTTTTATATTATTTTAATTTATTTTCTACCTTGGATTAAATAACATGTATCATTTTCAACTATTTGTTGTTTCCTATAAGGTTATGTCTTGCTAGAATTCTTGGCTAGGATTAGGGGATGAACTTGTTAATATTTCCATGCAGAATTAATTACGTTTTATTTTCTGATTTCATTCTTCTTTAATTCGATTTATGAACTTCACTATGTTAATTGACTGGCCATCCTTTAGCATAAATCCATAGTAGGGAAACGTTATGTGAAAACGTCGTTTGCCTATATAAAAATATAAACCGGGCTATAAAAACCGACCTCGAGGAAGGCGTGCTTTTTATTGGAGATTAAGTAGGTAAATTTTTAATGCTCCTAGTTTGTTTTGTCACTGGCTAATGGATAGTAGAAATAAATTAAGAAGGGATTTTCTGGCACAACGAGAGTAGGCTATCTTTCTAGTTTAGATTTACCGTTTCTTTTAAATAAGTTTAATTTCAGACCTTAATTTATAGATTATACATAGGCTAGCTATGTGGTGACAGAACATGTTTTGCTTATGCAGAGCTTAATTTTATGGAAATATTGGCAGGGAATTTCCCAAAGTCCTAGATATTTGGTATTATTGTTTCTAATCGTTTGTAATCACGTTAGTTTTCCAGTACAATTATCAATCTTCTCATTTTATTATTCCTCTTTGTAGTCATGATTTGCTCGGTTAAGTAGTACTTAGCAAAGATCCCTGTGAGACGACCTTGTGTGCTACAACAACCCTGTATACTTGCAGGAAGCTATCAGGTCTCATTCTTGAAGTTATATCGTACAATTACGCCAAGGGTGTCAAGAGAGAAATAGGGCCATCCACGTTTTATTTCCTAACAACAGCAAAAAAAAACTAGGGGTTGTACTCGCTGTTGGAAAAAATTTTTTTGATGAAAGGACTTACATCAATTATGTACTTAGGAGTCCTATCTGTGTAGTGTCTCTGTGACACCCGGGGTCGATGGGGGCGGGAAGTGTAAGCCGGTGCCGGAGTGAGCACGGATAAGGAGCGGCTTCCGACAGACTTCTAGATGGAAGAGCACATGAATGAACAAAATCCACACTAGAATAGGATAGATCATGAGACTGTGTAGGGATGGAGATGCACAGTTGGAGAAATTGCGTAACTACGTGGGTATAGGAATGTATAATTAATAGTAGCTTAAATGAAATGATTTGGAGATTGAACAGGTGTGGGACTGTACAGTGAGAATAGCTTAAATGGTTTAATAGGTACTAACTATATCAACAAGGCACCTACCTTTTCGGTGCTCATTCAATAAAAACTCCAAAGTTAAACGTGCATGACTTGGAGCAATACTGAGACGGGTGACCTCTTGGAAAGTTTTTCCTAGAAACATGCGAGTGACGACAAAGTATACTGAAAAGGTCTCGTGTTGGTCTATAATGACAGTAGACAAATCGAAACGTTACAGTCTCCCCATCTCATACACAACAAACCCCATCCAACATATTGCACCCCGCTCAACCCCATACAAACGGCCTTAAGATGCACCAAAATATACATGGCCGAAGTTTCCAGGTAGTTGAAACTCTTCAATTTGCTCTCCGTCAAGATCGAAGCAACAACCATGGTGGCCATCTACCCAATAAATGGCAATGTCTAGGTAGACCGCCTTCACCCATCAATCTAGTAGGGATGAGGGTCTGAGTCATGTGTTTCACATCCTCCACCCAATTTGAGTAAATAATCATCTCCTACTCAGGAGATTCAATAGAATCCTCAATCCTTCTTCAAAGTCCTATTACTTTTAAACTGGCGATTGAGATCAAAAGATCATAAGCCAAACATTCATGATTTATGAAGCAATAAGGCTTACGAGGCAAGATTCTTTCTTTCTCGGTTATAGGACTGTAGACCCTCTAAACATAATCCGGGATGGCTTGAAGAAGTACCAAGCCATTTGTTGAACAATATCCATTGGTTAATACTGAAAGGTGCAGCAGCAGCGTTGCGGTTGGAATCGATAGTGAAAATCTTACCCATAATGGGCTTGATCTTTAGGTTTAACTTTGGACAAGAGAAGGCCACAAGCAGGGTATACGTGATGTGGATGATGAAGCGTTGTGAAAAAATTTCATTGTCTAGCCACAAACCTGAACTTGGCAAGAGATTTCACCCCTACATGCGTCAACAAATCTTCATCGTGATAAATTTGCTCTGCAGTACACTGACGGACTGCTAATGGTTGCCTTAGTAGTGGTTTGTCAATGAAGAATCAGATTTAGGCGGGGGATAGACTAACAATCTCTTGCGGTGGCCAAAAAATGCACAAAGGGTTGTGGGGGAATAAGAGGGGAACAAATGGTGGCAAAATGGTAAAGATTTTTTTTTAAGGTGAAGGTAAAGAGTTATGCAACGAGAAAACAAACTAAAAAAATTCTTACACCAACTTTGGCTCAACAGTGGCATTAAAATGAAATGTTGTTTGGAATAAACCCTAACATCACGTATTGATTTAATGAGTGGAAGAAAAAAAGTAATAAAGCAAATAAATAAAATTAATATTTTCTACCATGCTGGGGATTTTGCTGCTACATCCTTAGGTGTTTTTGAGACGTCAATCTTAAGAAGGCACTAACTATTTTCTCTCCAAAAAAGTTCACCAAGTTTTTACAAAAGTTGTGGGAAAAATCTATTGTTTTTAGATTTACACAGTTCACCCAAAACGTAGATCTTTTAATACTTTCTAATACCAGGGCTTATTGAGCAACTGGATCGAAATTTTCCATATCTTACTACAAGTATATTTCTTTAAAAAAATTCACAAAGAACCTAAGATCTAGCAATGACTTGTTACATAAATCAACATATGGCATTCAAATCGATTGCCAAATGATTTAAATGAATGTTTATGGATTAGTTGGCAACCGAACCGCATAACCAAAGAGAAAAAATTGAACTGTGATTTAAATCAACATGCCTAAACAACTCGATCACCTAGGCATGATACATGGAATGCAGGTATCTCCTCGTACAAATAATCCATATCCATATAAGAATTACGATCTAACTCCTCGAAGGTCTCACTCATGAAGTAATAACATCTGATTAGACCAAAGGTGTGCAAGAGAGCAAAACAATCATCCCCATTCTATCCTAACAATGAAAAGAAAATGAGGTTTGTAGTTGCCATAAGCAAAAAGGGATTTTTTTTGTGATTGTACTTACATCAATCTCGTGCTTAGGAGTTCATTCTGTGTAGTGTCTCCCCATCTCATACACAACAATCTCCATCCACCATGTCGCACCCTGCTCAACCCCAAACAAATGCCCTCTAGATGCACCAAGATATATATGGTTGGAGTTTTCAGATAGTTGAAACTCCTCTATTTTCTCTCCATTAGGATCCAAGCGATAGCCACGCTAGCCACTTTACAATAAATAATATTGTCTAGGTTGACCGTCCTCACCTGCCAATCCTGCCGAGACAAGGGTATGAGTCGTGTATTAGACACCCTCCACCTAGTTTTGGAAGAGTAAATAATTATCTCTTACTCAGAGGATTCAACGAATCACCAATCCCTCTTTGAAGTCCTACTACATTATAACCGGTGACTGGGACCATAAGATTATATGCCAAGCTTTCATGATTTATGAAGCAATAAAGTAGAGGAGGCAAGATTTTCTTTCTAAGTTATAGGACTATAAAACCTGTAAATATAACCCGGGATAGTCTAAAGAAGTACCAAACAGTTGGTTGATTGAACTATTTTCTCCCGTTCTGGATAAGTGAACAACATTTGATGGTTGATACTAAAACGTGTACAACATTTGATGGTTGATACTGAAATGTGTAGCAGCAGTGCTGCGGTTAGAGTCTAGAGGGACATATTCGTACTCATAATGGGTTTTATTTTTACGTTTAATTTGGACAAGAGAAGGCCATAGGCAGGGTACAAGCAATATGGAAAATGAAGGGTTATGATAAAGTTTCACTACTTAGTCATACAGCTGAATTTGGCGATAGATTTCACCACTAGAAGAATCAGTATATGAGTCAAAAAAATCCTTATTGTAACTAATTTCCTATGTAGTAGAATGATGAATTATTGGTGGTTGCTTTTCGGTGGTGGAGCGAGTAGTGGTTTGCCGTTGGTGAAGGAGATTTGGCGGGCAATAGATTCAAAATTCCTGCCGGTGTTTGGCAAATACAATGGGGTCTGTGGGGGCATAGGAGAGGAAGGGGTGGTGTGTTATTTTTCTTGATGTGCACTCAGCAACAAAATGCTCGCTCTGACCACAACACTTGAGCTTAATTTTTTTTTTCTCCTAAGAATTGGGATACACCTTATTCTCACTAGAAGGTTTCTTTTGATCCTTCTTTGCCTTCTCCCCTTTCTTGTTCATTGGCCCTTGCTTATGCTTATTGTTGCTGCTACTTTCAGCCATCAAGGAATTGGTCTGAGAAGGTTCTTTAGACACCCCAAGGCGCTCCTCCTCTAGCTCATGAAGACGAACAAAATCATCAAAAGTAGTAACAATGAAGTTTTGGGTCAATTGAACTTTCATATAGTCCCAATAACTCGGCATGGATCGGATGACAGCCTGAGCCTTTTGTTTCTCAGTAAGTTGGTGACCCGCATCTCTTAACTCATTGATCATGTTTGACATGCCCCTTAAATGTTGTTTCGTCATACGATGGGGATATCTTTTGTTGCTGTCAAACCTGACTGTCAACTGCCTCAGTTTGGTCAAGGACACACCACATACTTTGTCCTGAGGGCAGCCCATATTTCCTTAGCACTGAGCATTTTGTTAAAGGAGCGCTTCAAATCATTTTCCGTTGTATTGAGCAAGGTGACGTGAGCGAGAGAGTTCTTCCTCTTCCACGCAAGGTAGAGGCCTCTCTCTCTCCTACATTGGGCTGTGGTTCCCTCCTCAAGCTCATTCATCTTGATGTTGAAAGCATCGAAAATGTCCTGTTCCTTTAGTACATATGGGCTACTGCATTCATGCTCCAAACTTCATAGTTATCACCCCTGAGCTTTTCATTTTTGTTCAGCTCAACGATGATATCCTTTGTAATAGTAGTCATCCTACAAATCACAAGAATAGACACTTGCACATTGACAATCAAGACAAAAGTTCATGCAAAGACTACACAAGAATGCCATATCATGTATAGGCTTTATGCATAAGTAAAATAAATAGTTAACAGTTTCCTAAGCACAAATCGAAAACTAATTAAAGTGCATCATCATCTATGCCTAGAAAAATGATTAACTATTGTAAAATATTTAATAGTAAAAAACAACAACTACAACATGATCTTAAGCACAATGTATTCAATTTATTTTGCACCCAACACATAGTTAGATTGAAATAAAAACAACAATCAATTACTTTTAAAGAAACTTATTCTTTGATGTGCATGATTTCACAATTAAACAAATTATTGATTTATGCGCTTTTTTAATTTAATATAGTTAAATTTAAATAAAACCAAACACAAAAGCAAAAAAAGTTTAGCCCAAAATGAACACTAAGTCCAAAAAGAAACTGGGTCACAATGGGAACAAAAAGTTTAGAAGAAACAACGAGGCCAAAACGACTTAGCCCGGACTAGTGAGCCCAGTAACCTAATCCAGCGAGTCAAACAAATCAACTTGGACCAACGAGCCTCGCAACCTAGTCTAGCGAGCCCAACAAACTAGCCCACAGGGCATGCGTCTCGGCTCGGCTGGATGTCATTTCTTTCATAGAGAAAGGAATGGACCCAGTCATCCAGTCGCCGGAGAAGACGACCGCGGCTACCACGAAGTTTGTCACTGCCACCCACACGGTCGATGAGCACCGCTGCCATAGGAGATCAGGGCGGCAGCAACATGCCACGAAGGTCGCTGCTAAAACCGTCGCTTCCTACAGCAACGACCAACGTCGTGCAAGCGAGAGGGACCCTCAACCTCCTCCTCCATGTTGTCGTCTAGATGGTAACAGTGACACACGCCGTGTCGCTCATCATCATAGCCTCGCCGGATCTACAACACCGGGCTGCGAGACACCACTCATACAGAGAGGACCACACCGTCAGATGTGGTGATGGGAAGTGCATACACATGAGCGGGGAGGCTCTATGCCTCCTGCTCAGCACCACACTGCCACCATGCGGGTTCGGTGAAAGCAGCATCGCACACTATCCCAACCACCACCACTAGTAGTTGTGGCCGCCACCTGGAGAACCAGCCACCAACCTAGTGTGGCTCTAGGTCAACTAATGGTTCTCTTGGGTTCATGGTTCAACCAACACATAGTATACCAAAACAATACCAAAATTCATGCGTCATGTATATTAATTTAATTGACAGAACAAAACAACACAGTTTTATAGTACATGCACATCTCTTTAATCAATAAAACATGGTATCAGGCATGTCATATAAAGGAAGACATATCGATTAGCAGTTGTATAATAGAAAAAAAAAAGCGTCTATTTCAATGGTAATAGTAACACATGTGATATTACCATTCACAAAAATATCATTCACATAGATGATACCAACACAAAATTCCAGAACATGTGTGTTACATAAATGATTATTGAACCTAAGGCGTTGCTACCAGTGTTTGAAAAATATTCATGTTTAACTGACAAACATGTGCACAACATAAAAATAAGAATTAGAGAAGACCGACCTCTAATGTGGCGCTTTCGATAAATTCTTGTTTGTTTCTTGAAAATCCTAGTAATTCTTTTCCTTTTAATGAATCCCCTCTTTATGAAAATTCTTGTTTGTTTCTTGAAAATCCTAGTAATTCTTTTCCTTTTAATGAATCCCCTCTTTATGAATCTAACAGTAGTCTAGGAGTCTGATCATTAGGAAAAGACTTAAATACCCTTTTGGTGTGTATAAAGATATTTCTATGTACTGTATTTTTTAAGTGAAGGGGACATAGAGGTAAAAGTTGATTGACTAGAAAAATTGTCTCACGTACATTGTTACACCACTTTTCTAAAAGGAGATCCCTTTTAGAAGCTAAAAAAATAAGAAAACAATCTCACATAGAGATTAAGGGTGCGTTTGGGAACTGTTTTGTGTTTTTAGTTCTTAAGAACTGTTTTGAAAATTAAGAATTGAAAACTGTTTTGAGAGTTTTTAAACACTGAAAATTCGTTTGGATGTTTTTACTTTAAAACAATTCTTAAAGAACTAAAAATAAAGAATCTATTTGGCAGAAATAAATGTCAAAACTGTTTTTAAACATTAAAAAATTATAAATTTATTATATTAATAAAGTAATTTAATTAATAAAATATTTAGATTACATATGAGAATTTTTCAACAAAATCACCATCACATAATTTATTAATAAATTAATTTAGAATATAATTTATTTGTACAAATATTAAAAAAATGTTGAATATTAAAAAATGTTATTACACATTCTAAGACATTATTTAATATCACATAATTTTATTTAATATTACAATGTTCATATAATCTTCATACATAATACTTTGATATCATCATAGTAATTACAATAAAATTAGTTTACATTAACGATTAGCCCACATTAAATTTGCAATATTATTCCGATATTCTGCCATTGCTGTTGCACCTTGCTCACCTAACTCTTCCTGTCGAGAACTTGAAGCACCTGATGTTCCCTCGTCTGAGCTTCCAGATATAGTCTCCATCTCTAATGGGCTTATATTTTCCCATTCTTCAAATAATTTATCACATTGTGCCTATTTACGAACATAATTGTGAATTATACAACAAGCAATTACAATAAGACATAGTTTAGTAGGTTTGTAATTTGGCATTAATTTTAAGATTGGAAAACGTGTTTTTAGGACTCCAAAGCATCGTTCGATTACCATCCTTAATGACGAAAAAAGCAAAGAATGCCAGCAAGAAAGCAAAGTAGATAACGCGTTTTACAGTTTGTTAGTTCTTAATAATAGGTTACCACACAACGAATGCCAGCAATGAAGCACAAAACTAGACCAAGAGAAGGAAACTAGTGGAAGAGTGGTGAAACACATGGGAACGCAAACCAAACCCACACCAATTCAATCTTGGGCTTGCTTACCAAGAAAGGCTGCATCATCATAAACACTGAATATAGGAACAAAATCACAACACCCTGCTCTACAGTCCCAGTGGAACAACGCATGCCTCTAGAAAGTAATACAAATCCTCCACCTAATTAACAAAACACTACTACATTATTAACGGCTAAAACTGTTGGGTTTTACTTGCCTGCAAACCCATCGACAAAAGCAAGGATGTCTTGGCTCCAATCGAAACCGCGAATAGCCTCGTGGACGCCGGCATAGTCGCGCGTCCACACCTTCTGCCCAATTTTCCACATCGCGGCCAATTCCGGCCGGTTCTCCTTCACCGACGAGGGTATCGAATCCAGAGAAACCGCACGCTGTTACTGCAATATCATCACCAATAAACAATAAAATCCAACTATAAAATCCCAACAAAACCCAATACTTAGAACTAGAGGCTCGACCAAATTTTAAGCAAACAAAACAAACGACTAGCAAAACTACTTACATGTCGTTGGCGTAAATATGGCCCAGAAGGTGAATGGCTTAGGGCCACTCGTCCTGGAAAGAAACCCCTTCTGCGGCAGCCTGCCATGATGATGAGACGATGGAATTAGGGTTTTGTTTGGATGATTACTTCTCGCTTTGTGTTCTTCTTCTCCGATCCTAAACAAGCCAGAGAGCAACAAATCAGGAGAGCCACGTCCAAACCACCAGAGAGAGAGAGCAAGGAAGCAACAAATCAGGAGAGAAACACGTTATGAGAACAGGGGAAAAATAAAGAGGGGAAAAAGCATTTATATCATCATTAGTTTTCTTTTATTTACAGGAATGCCATTAATAAAAGGCTTGTCTATTTAATTACAAAACTACCACCGCAAAATTTTTCAGAAGCGTTGAAAACTTCTTTTTTTAGTTCTGTGTTTTCACTTCTCAAAGAAGCCTTTCTTGGGAATTCTTTTTTAAGAACAAGCCCTTTTTTTTCATCCAAACAGGTTTTGGAGTTTTGAAAAACAATGAAAACTGAAAATCAGTTCTGAGAACTGGTTTCCAAACAGGCTCTAAGGTTGCTGATTTTTTAACAACCAATATCTCCACAACCAATGATTACCTCATCCATTACTGACACACAAAAGCCATGGATTGGACATAAAACACAACCCATCATGGTCGCAACGCATGACCTACTATACAATACATGCATACCCCAAGTGTTGAACTATGACAGGCCCACGTGGCATAGTTTTTTCCTCATTGGAAAATCAAAATTTATTTTTATTAAATGTATATTTTTTTATTAGGTCCCTTAACTTTTTAAAATTGCAAAATGCACTACCCATCCAGCTTCAGTTTTTCTTAACTCTGTTAAATGAAAAACAAATAGAAAACTCACCATTAAAGGTATTGGAGACGTTTAAACCAAATTGAAATTCCTAATTCGATAAAAAAAAAAGTGAAATCCCCTAGCACTTATTCCCCAATCTCCTCTCCTCACCTTCCTTTTTCTCTCCTCTAAATCTCCTCTCGTCGTCATCAACTCCACAGATTGATGGCAGAACCTGGTTTCTCTAAGAAGATTCTCCACCTTAGCAACCGATCAATATCTTTATTAACTTTTACTTAGGTATCTCTGCAACATATAGTTTATTTGGTGCTGATGGGTTCCACATATGCTGACGTGGCGCCGGAAAAATTGTCACATGAGTACTTTCCACCGGATTCCCACGAAAGGGACCGAAGTACGCCAACTAGGGAGAACAAAGGGATGAAGAGAAGCCAAAATCTAACCCAAGGATAATTTTAAACTTTAGCGTCCAACATAGGGATGAAACAAGTCTTTAATCACGCTTTTTGATCCTATAAAAATAACTAAAACAACTTCACCCCACTTTTATCTGATTTATGGCTTGACCCACTTCTTCCTAGTTTTATCTAATGTACGGCTCTATACTTGTCAATTTTTGGGCAATTTTACGATATTTCTTTAACACATTAGGGCTTAAAGTTGAACCTACGTTTTTTGTTTCTCAAATCCTGAGTACAAACTCAAGGTTCCCAGATAAAATTTATTCCCTCAACCAAAAGTAAGTTGCCTGCTCTCATGCTCCTTGGAAGTTATGTCTGTAGGAAGTGTTAAAGGTGCACTCACCATTTATTTTGTTAAATGTTCATTGTGATTTCATTAGCTTTGACTTTTGTTATTGTAACGCCCCGATTTTTGCTAATTTAATTTTTATAGAAATTCTTCAAATTTTTGAAATTTTTTTCCTATTTTACCCTTTAAAATTTTTTGGGAATTTTGGTTAAGAAGTTGTTATTATTATTATTATTGTTATTATGATTATTTATTTTATTTTATTTTTCTTCTTTCCTTGGAAGTATTACTTCTATGTTGGTATTAATCCTTAATTGGATTTCTTTTGGAATTTAATTGTGTTTCGGGACAAAACATGGAGCTTGCCATAGTTTGGACTGATACTACGTAGTTTTGGGGAGTCTAGAACATTAAACTACCAAGGAAAGAGGGTTGACCGCGCATAAGACCAAAACATCGTCGTTTTGGTCCTGGCCGAAATCAACCCTAACCCTAGGGTATAAAAACTTCTCTTTTCTCTCTCCTTCCTTTTTTTTTTCTCTTCTACACACGCAGCACGCAACCGGTTCTCTCTCTCTCCCTCTCTCTTCTCTCAACTCTTAACCCTCATCTCTCAATCTCTCTTCTTTTTTTTTTCTTATTAACCACTACCTCTCCTTGTTTTATCTAAAATGTTGGGTTTTCTTCCAATCGGGTTCAATGGTTTGTTGCAGGGTTTGATGACATAGTTTGATGTGGGGTTGTGTGTTGGTTGGCCACTTCGAGTGGAGTCTGTCGGTCGCTTTTTATTGAGGTGGAGCTTGAGTTCGGTGTCCGACGAGGTGACAATTCTTTGTATTTGGGTCGAACCAACAAGATCGGGTTCTGTTCTGTTAATTTGGTAATTCTTTGAAGTTGGTCGTGAGTTGAAACCTGCTTTTTTTGGGTGTCTGTCAACCTTTTGAGAGATGAACTTGTGGTTCTGTTCGATCTTTAACAAAAGGTAAGAGCCATCTCATTTACCCGTTTTGATAAGCTCTCTATGCATTGAACTTTGTATAAATTAATAACAGTTTGCCACTATGCATAAACCTTGATATGAAGGATGCTGCAAAATTTCTTATCATGCAGACACGAGCAAATTACTGACTTTAAGAATTCACACACATATATATGTGTGTATTCAAGTCATAGAACACGTGGTTTGTAGGCTGATACTTAATTTTTTTTAAAAAAAAAATTTGGAGCCGTAAGATTGACTTCGTATTTGGGTGCGGTTCCTAAATGATTTTATTCTTTCCTTCCTAATAAACCATTACCTCTACTCGCACAGTATCCTAGCAATTAATTCTTTTTGGTCGTTGGTTAGTATATCTAAACTTGAAGTGTAATAAAGGGTATGACTTTGCAAGCGGGGTCTTTTCTTAAGTTGTTCGGGTTTTCAAACAATTAACATTTTACAATTATTGTTGAGTTGCTTGGAGGTTCTTAAGAGTTGTTGGCATGAACCCGTTAACAATTGGACCTTGCCATAATATGCAAATTATTAGAGAATGCTCCTGGGTTTTTTTAATATAATTTACGTAAAAGGGGTTCATTAAGGACACTGACGCAACCAATGTTTTTGATTATGGCACATGACGAACTCATGTGTAACCTAATTGAGTTTTGTCCGACATAGCATTGAGTATGTAACGCCCCGATTTTCGGTAATTGATTTATACGGAATTTTCAAAATTTTCGGTATTTAATTTCCATGTTTACCCTTGTGCAATTTCCGGAAGTCTTTGGTTAAGAAATTATTGTCATAATTAGTTTATTCTCTTTGAAAATATTATTTTTTACTTTTAGAATTTATCCTTATTCGGGTTGTTTGGGAAAAATTGGAGTTCCGGGGTGAAATATAGAGTTTATCGTAGTTTCACTCAAAACTACGTCGTTTTGAATTAAAGTAAGGAAAAAAAAAACAAAATAAAAACCTAATCCTATGCGCGCGTTGACCAGGGAGTTGACCACGCCTTAAACCAAAACGATGTCGTTTTGGTCTAGGCCGGCAACCCTAACCCCCTTTTTTTCTCTCTTTTCTTCTCCTCTCTCTTTCTTTCATTTTCTCTCCCGCCGCCTCACCTCTCTCCCATGAACCCCTCTCCCGATTTCTTCTCTTCCCCACGATCTCTCTCCCACGGTTACTACCTGTTATCTTTCCCCTCTCTTTTATTTCTTTTACTTTTCTTTTCTCTCCATTTTCATCTATTCCCCGACCTGCCTCTCTCCCGCCGCCACTGTCTTCACCGTTTACCTCCTCTCGCCTCGCTCGCGTAACACTGCTGCCGCCGCCGGTGCATTGAGGTGGAGAGAAGGCACACCCGAAGAGGACAAACGGCGAAGGACCCACAGGGCAAACTCAAACCCGTCGCCGTTGCTGCCTGGGTAAGTGCCCTCGTCTCTTTTTCCTCTTCCTTCCTTTTGTTCGAGTTGTCGGTTTGACTCGGCTCGGGTGTGTGTTGTGTTTTTCGGTGATGGTGTTGGTTGGATTGGATGATGGTGGTTGCGGCTCGGTGCTGTTGCGGCCGACAGTGGTGCTGGGCTTTCCGGGTAGTGTTGTTGGTGGCTCGAGTTCCTGGTCGCAAGCGTGGCTGGTTCGGGGTTGGATCCTGGTTCCTGGATTTTTAGATCTAGACAAGATGGATCTCGTTTTCCGGTCAGCATTCCAGCAACCTTCATTTCCTTTTGTTCATTTTGATGCACTGTGGGTGTGGTTTTGATAAGTTGAGTGTTGGTTGGTGTTTTCGTAATTGCCAGTTTTGATGTGGGTGTTCCAAGTAGTAGTTCGATGGTTGTTATGGACTTTCGGCAGAGGAGGTACTGTTCTGGCGGGTCTGACCGGAATCCGTCGACTCAAGTATTTTTGCGGCGAAGCTCGGGCATGGTACAATTCTTTGTCGGCATTACATGGTAAATCCCAGTGTTGGACGTTATTTGGTTTGTACATGACATGTAGTGTAATTGCATTTAATCATTGTACTAAAATGAGAAGGATATAGTGGATACCGAGCTTGGAGAGTTGAGTGGCGTGGCCGGTATATGTGCAACGCACATAGCATCTTTTGGCCGGAAAATGTTTGGGCTCGGGAGTTCGGTTAATGTGATTATGAGGATGGGCCGGGCTTAGGCCCAATTAATGTCATATTAATTTTATATGGGCTTTTAGGCCCAATGACTAGTGGGTTGGGCATTAGGCCCAATGGCTTTGTATTTGAGATGGGCTCTAGGCATGATAAGGTTTGATTAAGTTTATATGGGTTTAGGCCAATTAACTATAATATGGATTTAAGTTACGTAAGAGATTCTGGAATTTGAGGAATTGTTTGGGCTTAGACCTAGTCTTCTAGTAACGGGCTTAGAGATGCAGGTTAAAATCGGTATTATATCATTAGCATGCATTTTATTTGTTTGTTATGAATAAACAAATTATACGATGTATATGTTCGTAGGATGTTATGGACATAGGAATGTTATGGCGGGTTGAGGCTTCGGCTTCCGAGGCAATTATTATGGCCAAGGTGAGGACTTATAAACCTTTGTATGCATTACTGCCTACAATGCTCGGCTAATAAACTTGGAACAAGAAGTGGTAATACTTGGTTGGTATTGAATGCTATATGCATACATGCCTGCTGTGTTGATGTTCTTGTTTGCGTTTATATCTTAATGATGATACCTTGATGCAGTATGTCTGATTATGTGTATTGTGTGCCTGTTTGATATGATATGCTAGTTTAGCATGAGTTTGTAGGTTATGAGATATAACATGTGATATGACTTTGTGGTTTGTGTGGTGATTAGAGGGCTGGAGGCCCGAACTAGGGAATAAGATAAGAAATCCACACAACCCTATTTGATCATAACGTATGGCACAACTCTTTAAGCATAATTGAGATTAACGAACTACAATAATAATAATTATTCTACTGTGGGGCTGTTGACCGGTTGGTTTGAGCGGGAAGTGATACCCCTCGGGATTGCATGCGGGATAGCATGGTGTATGCGGTTTAGAATATGGGTCTGTGATGACCGATTCTACCTCCCTCTTTCCCTCTGTCTATCTCTCTCTCTCACTGATTGTATTGGGCCTTGCCCTGATTACATTAGGCTTATGCCTGGTTGACTCATGAGACGGTACAGAGCTCGACGCACATAGTAGAGGACCCTAATAAAATGTTAAACTCTAATAATGATAAATTATAACTATAATAAGATGATTAAAGATAGCTGTAAGTTTAAACTCTGATGATGATTTTCTATTGTGCATTGTGTAACGCCCCGAATTTCGTTAATTGACTTTTTCCGGAATTTTCCAAATTTTTGGTATTTAATTCCAATTTTACCCTTGCTAATTTTTCGGTATTCAGGTTAAGGAAATTAATTTATGTTCCTTGGAAATATTAGATTTTGAGTTGGAATTGTTTGTTGTTCGGGTTTCGTTGAAATAAAACGTGATTCGGTGGGAAAACGAAGTTCCTTGTAGTTTTTAATTAAACTACGTCGTTTTGGTATAAAGGAAAAAAAAAAAAACACGCCGTTGACTGAGTAGGGCGAGTTGACCAAGCCAGAGACCAAAACGACGCCGTTTTGGCCTCAGCTGGCACACAAGCCCTAACTCTTCCCTTCTCTTTTCTTTTATCCTTCTTTTCCTTTCCACTCTTTTCCCCGAGCCGCCCCACGTTCTTCTCTTCCCTGGATTCTTCTCTTCCTCTCTCTCTCAATCGGTTGCCCCGTCTTTCTTCCCATACTTTCTTTCTTTTGTTCTCTTCTTCTCTTTCCATTTCGAACACGCTGCCTTCTCCTCTCTTGTGCCATATCCGTCCACCATTGAGCCGCCGCCGCCACAGCTCGTAATATCGAGGAGGTGAGACCTGAGCTGGAGCGGAAGCGTGTTCGGCGACGAGGGCCGCCTGCACTTGGTTGTTGAGAGCCGCCGCCGCCGCTACGATCCAGTGGAGGACCAAGCAGCCTGGCACGAGTGTGGGCTGCGACTCCGGTCAGCCATTCGTGCGCGAGGGACAACGAGCTTGAGGAGCAGCCGTCGTTGCCTCTGCCGCCATTGGTCGGGTAAGCCGGGGACTTGCTCTCTTTCTTTCGTCTTTTGTCTTCCCGAGTTATTGCTAATCGGGTTGTTAATGCTTTGTTCTGTGAGTGTTTGTGGTGTCGGGGAGATGGATGGTGGCTGCGGGTTTGGCTCTGTGTTGGGCCAGATTGGTTTTGTTGAGGGCGATTGCGGTGTTGACCTGGTAGATGTGGAAGCTTGTGCGGTGGTTGGCCAGAACTGGGATGCTCGGGTTTGGTCATGGAGAGTGTGTGTGGGGGATTCCAGTCTCGGTTTTGTGCTGCTCGACGGAGGCGGGCCGTCCTGGAGAGTACGGCTTTTGTCTTGACAAGGAATGATGGCCGGGACCTTGGTAGAGGATTCCGGGCGGTGGGTTGCAGAGCTCGGCATTGTAGTTCAGCCAGGTTCAGGCCTTTGAGTTTTGATTCCGGTGAGTGCTCCGACGATTCCTTCCTGTTAATTCCGAGTTGGGTTGCAATTCTAAACGGTGATTTGGTTTTGGCCCGGTTGTGTGGTTAATGCTAATAGAGAAAATCTAATTCGGCTTTAGGAAATTGTAGGTCTATGTGCATATACTAAACTATGTTTGTGTGTTCTTGTGTACATGACGTGGCTGGGAATTTATTTGACAGTTGGTTATTATGTGTAATTGGTCTTTTAGTAGCGTGGTATACTAGTTTTGATGGAACAGTAATATGTTAATTGGTGGACGGAATTCTTAAGTGGAGTCCGGGTTTCTAATGGGTTCATTACATCCTTACTTGTATACTTTGGGAAATTGTAATTCTTGGGCTGTTGGTCTGGTTCAAATTAATTGTTAAAAAAATAGTGTTGTTTTGGTTTTGGGGTCTTTAGTGCTACGCCACATGAATAGCAGTCAATTTCAAGTCTAGGTGAATTTATTAAAGAGGTTTTAGCGAATCTGGTTTCTTTATAGAATATCAAATAAATTGTCAACATGATGCACGGTAGCTTGCGGGCATGAATTGGTTATATAATTAATCGTGTGTAGCTGCACCATTCACACTAAAGTGTGACTTTGCTAGTAACTAAATTTACTCTAAATGTGAGATGGAAGTAATAATGGCTTTTGACATGTTTCAATGCGAGATTATTAACTCATAAGATTTTTGCCAGTCTAATACATTTGCATTGAGGTTTAGCACTGTAAAACCTTGGTTTCTAAATGTATTGACCAGTCTTTAATGAGGTCCTAAATTTCGATATCGCCATCTATTAAACTGATTATTTTTGTGTTGGGTCCAAATCCTTAATATACTAAGTAAGGTTAAAGGTTATTGTCCGGAAACTTAATTAGCTAGTGCCTGCCTGATTGTGCTTGGGCTATAATTATAGGAACCCGGTAATGTCAAGGGAGGCGAAGGCGCTACCTTCTATGATGTCCTAATGATCCAGGTGAGGACTTATAAACCTTTGTATGCATTACTGCCTACAATGCTCGGTTAACTGTCTTGTTACATAAAGTGGTATTAATTGTTGGTCTTGAATGCTGTATGCATGCTTATTTGATGTGCTTATGTTGCTATCTGCGAGTGTACTATGTTGGTGATATCTCTGATGCGGTGTGTATGATTGGTGAACTGTGTACCAGTGTGATATAATATGTCTGTCGTGCATGAGTTGTTTTGTGTGTTAAATAACGTGTTAAGTGGGTTTGTGGTTTGTGTGGTGGATTGTGGGCTGGAGGCCCGGATTTGAGATTAAGATGTTAAATCCACACAACCATGTTGAAATAACGTATGGTATAATTCTTAAAGGATAATTGTGAATAAAATACTATTATAAAGTCTACTGTGGGGCTGTTGACCGGTTGGTTCGAGCGGGAAGTAATACCCCTCGGGATGGCATGCGGGTTAGCATGTGGGCCTGTGATGGCCGGTTCTACCTCCCTCCTTCTACCTCCCTCCTTCTACCTCCCCCTTTCTCTCTGTCTCTCTCTCTCTATGGATATGTTGGGCTTCGTGCCTGGTTTATTTGGGCATCGTGCCTGGTTTATTTGGGCTTATGCCTGGTTGTCTCATGAGACGGGACCGAGCTCGACGCACACAGTAGAGGGCCCTAATATAACATTTAAACCTAACAACAAGAATAATAAGATAAGTAATGACAAGTGATGGTTGAAGTTTGGTGATGACTTGTGTTGTATACTGTGAATTGTTTCGTGCACTGTGTTTCTTTTGTCCATTGTCGGGTACTTGTAGTTGATTTGTTTTGTATATTATTGGTTTATTTGTCTGCGGTGAGACAGTGGTTGGTCTCACCCCCTCACAGTTTTACACAGGTTGCTGATCGTTGATCAGAAGAGCATAACAGCAGGTGGCGGTGCTTTCCTCTCCTCGGGTCGGATCCATAGAGTTTCACTGTATACATGTTATATTATGTTTAGTCTTCCGCTGCATACTCGTTGTGTAATTTATTCGCATAATTGGTCATTGATTATGTTGTTGATATTGTATCCCGGAAAGAAGGGCATTTTGGTCCTTCTACATGTTATGATTAATTTGATTGGCTATTTTGGGATACGGGTGTTCCGGGAATGATAAGGGCAATTTGGTCAATCAATAATTTATTTATAATTTATATTAATATGTTGGGACACGGGCGTTTCACATTGTACTTGTTGTGCACTGTGGTTGCTACTGCCTGATGCCAGTATCTGTGGTTGATTTGTATTAGTATACTTTGGTTTATTTGTTTGCGGTGAGACAGTGGTTGGTCTCACCCCCTCACAGTCTTTACACAGGTTAGCTGATCGATGATCAGAAGAGCATATCAGCAGGTGGCGGTGCTTTCCTCCTCGGGTCGGATCCATAGGTTCGTTGCATGCATGTTGCTATGTTTTTTTTGTCTTCCGCTGCGTACTTGATTCCATTGTATTATTTATTATTTGATTAAATGTTGATCATATTGTTGATATTGTATCCCGGGTAGAAGGGCAATTTGGTCACTTCTCATGTTGTAGTTAATTTATTGGGTTACGGTTGTTTAGTTGATGATTTTCGTGTCCCGAGAATGATAAAGGCAATTTAGTCATTTTATATTTAAATTGTATTTTGTACTAATAAATTGGGACACGAGCGTTTCAGAAGACTTGTTGGGGCTTTATGTGCTAATGAAATCTAAAACGTTTCTTTTTGAATTCCTCAACAAAATATTATTTTATTTTTGGCTTTACGCTTTCACTGTTATTGAGTTAAACGATTATACCTTGGGTTCCACGTTCCATAAGCGGTGTTCAATATTCCAAAATGAGTTTCAGTTTTCAAACGTTGTCTCTTAATAAAACTAAGTGGAAGTGTTTCCTAATCCTTATTTATGCTCTTGTCAGGTCAAGGATTGATACCCATATAGTATGTATATACATAGCGTGCATGCACTCATCCTAAAGGTACAAATTGTGTGTGATTCATGATGTACATGTGTCTATGTTCAGGCACTGGGATACCTTAGGAGCAACAAGGTTTTATGTCGAGACATGTTTGGACGCTTTCTATCTGACGATCAGGTGAGGACATATAAACCCTTGTATGCATTACTGCCTACAATACTCGGTTAATTGACATGACATATGATGTGGTAATATTTGTTTGGCATTGAATGTTGTGTGTTGGTATGCCTGCTGTGTTGATGTTGTGTGCACGGTGTATCATAATGATGAGATCTTGTTGCTATGCACCTGATTACTTGTACTGTGTGTCTGTCGTGATATAATATGCCTGTCGAGCTTGATTTGATCTGTTAAGAAATATAACAAGTTATATGATTTTGTGGTTGTGTGGTGAACTGTGGCCGGAGGCCCGGACTTGAGAATAAGTTGTTAAACTCACACAACCCTGAAGAATCATAATTTATGGCACATATAATTTTTTAAGCATAATTGCGAATAACATACTAAAAGAATACTACTGCAGGGCTATTGACAAGTTGGCTATATTTCGGCTTATGCCCTGACTTGGGTTGATGCCCTGATCTTACTTGGACTTATGTCCTGACTTGGGTTGATGCCCTGATCTTACTTGGACTTATGTCCTGACTTGGGTTTATACCCTATTTATATTTGGGCTTATGCCCTGGTTGTTTTTGGGGCTTAAGCCCTGATTGTCTGTACAGACGGAACCGAGCTCGACGCACACAGTGGAGGGTCCTAATGAATTATACAACCCAAATAACAATAAAGTACGACAACAATAAGACAATAAAAGACAAGTGATTGTTTGAAGTCTGCTGATGACTTGTGATATGCCTTGTGACTTGTTTGTGCGCTATAATTGCTACTGATTGATGCCAGTATTTGTGGTTGATTTGTATTAGTATACCTTGGTTTATTTCTTTGCGGTGAGACAGTGGTTGGTCTCACCCCCCGCACAGTCTTTTTACAGGTTAACTGATTGATGATCAGGGGTGCATATCAACAGGTGGCGGTGTTGTCCTCTCCTCGAGTTGGATCCATAGAGTATATTACATTCATGTTTCTTTATGTTTATGTTTTCCGCTACATATTCGTATTGTATTATTTATTGTATGATTGACTGTTGATCATGTTGATGTTATCGTATCCCGGGCAGAAGGGCATTTTTGTCTTTTCACATGTTATAACTAATTAGGTGAATAATTTGGGATACGGGCGTTTCAATTTGTAGCGGAGCAGGCTGTAGATCCTTTAGGGATGTGTAGATACGTTTTGTGCTTTTATGTGCATGAGTCTGCTCCTTTTTTAGTCGTCTGTTGCATTGCCATATGCATTCATATGGTGACTCGTACTACGGATCCGGTGGAGGACACACACCTGGTGAGGGCCGGAGTGACCCGGTATTGTCATTGACATGACATGCTTACCTTTACAGCTTAGGTTGTTGCAAGGTTTGTTTTGTGGGATATCCACTGCTTTATCGGAGTCGGTGTAGACTCTTGATTCTTTACTTACGCTTTTGTGTCGGTGTGAGTACACCGTTGCTGCTTTTTCCTTTGGTGTTGCCGGAAGGTGCTTTCCTACGGTAACATGTCTGATAGTTCCAGAAACGTAACTGGCCAATACGAGAAAGAACCATCGGTTTGCTTTGGATGTTGCATCTGTCAAGAGATGTTCTGATATGATGTTTATGGATATGATTCCTGTAATCTTGGTGATCATGTTATTGTGGTCTGATTACTTGAGCTCAAGGATTTGAATTTATTTGTGAAATAAAATATGGATTAAATCTTGTGCGGGGTTCGAGCTGATAATATTTTTGAGTTAATTTGAGGTTGATTAAATGACATTTTTGTAGAATTACCATTTAATGATACTTGAGGTATTTAACTTGCTGGAGATTTGAGGTATTGATGGTGTTTGTGATTAAAGAGTTTTGATAATGAGTGGTTGTTGAAGTTATCGCTTATATGCGGGTTGAGGATACCGATAGTGTGTTCATATTGAGGTTTAACTTTCAACGGTGATTACAGTACTCTTGTTGAGGTTTAGGTTCACTCATCTCTTGTGGATACTGATAATGTTTGGGTCATAAGGCTAGATTTGTGAGATTGTCTTTGGCAATATGAGTTACGTGTCTGGAGTATGATAGGGTAAGTGTTAGAATGAAATTGTAATATTAGGTTATTTATCAAAAGTATTGTGATGATTGTGGTAATTGTGGTCTGAGAGATAGATTTACAACTATGAGTTATGTAAGGATGTTTGGGTCTTGAGGAATCCAAGTTATGGAAGTGTAATTACGATACTTCGGTAACGAATGGGTTCTAGTGTGTAAGGTATGATCCAGAATGTATACGATTTTGGCTGAATTGGTGTGTGATAAAGGAAAATACTTTGAGGTTCAGAACATGAAATTTATATTATGGATTTTTGGTCTTGAGGTATTCGCAATGGGAGTGATGATCTTGTTACTTGGGTAACAATTTTGGGTTCTGTTATCTGAGGACATGTTTTATGGATTAAAAGATTAGATATATTTAGTTGAGTGATGATAAATGAAACATTTTATGGATTCTGATAATAATGATGTTGATAATGATTGGATAAGACTTATGGGTTAATGCTTTGATCTTATGTTCTGTGGATCTTGTTTTACTAAAGACGATGATCGACTTGGTATATCGGAGTTCTTACTTGGAAAAAGTGATGGATGACTTGATGGTTCCTCTTGGTTGTTTTGGCCAACGATACTTTGATACCGGATGACACTTGTTTGTGTTAGTTAAGCACTTGGTTGCTTGACTTTTTCTATAAATTTCGAGGACGAAATTTTGTTAAGTGGGTAAGAATTGTAACGCTACGATTTTCGCTAGTTTAATTTTTATAGAAATTCTCGGAATTTTTGAAAATTTCTTTCCTATTTTACCCTTAAAAAATTTTTGGGAATTTTGGTTAAGATGTTGTTATTATTATTATTGTTATTATGATTATTTTTTTATTTTATTTTTCTTCTTTCCTCGGAAGTATTACTTCTATGTTGGTATTAATCATTAATTGGATTTCTTTTGGAATTTAACTGTGTTTCGGGATAAAACACGGAGCTTGCCGTAGTTTGGACTGATACTACGTAGTTTTGGGGAGTTTAGAACATTAAACTCAAGGTTGGGCTGCGTTTTGACCAAGGGAAGAGGGTTGACCGCGCCTAAGACTAAAACGACGACGTTTTGGTTCCGGCCGAAATCAACCCTAACCCTAGGGTATAAAAACTTCTCTTTTCTCTCTCCTTCCTTTTCTTTTCTCTTCCACACACACAGCACGCAGCCAGCTCTCTCTCTCTCTCTCTCTCTCTCTCTCTCTCTCTCTCTCTCACTCTTTCTCTTCTCTCAACTCTTAACCCTCATCTCTCAATCTCTCTCTCTCTTTTTTTTTTTTCTTGTTAACCACAACCTCTCCTTGCTTTCTCTAAAATGTTGGGTTTTCTTCCGATCGGGTTCAATGGTTTGTTGCTGGATTTGAAGACATAGTTTGATGTGGGGTTGTGTGTTCGTTGGCCACTTCGGGTGGTGTCTTCCGGTTACTTTTTATTGAGGTGGAGCCTGAGTTCGGTGTCCGACGAGGTGACAATTCTTTGTATTTGGGTCGAACCAACAAGAATGGGTTCGGTTCTGTTAATTTGGTAATTTTTTGAAGTTGGTCGTGAGTTGAAACCGTGCTTTTTTTTAGGTGTCTGGTCAACCTTTTAAGAGCTGAACTTGTGGTTTTGTTCGATCTTTAACAAAAGGTAAGAGCCATCTCATTTACCCGTTTTGATAAGCTCTCTATGCATTGGACTTTGTATAAATTAATAACAGTTTGCCACTATGCATAAACCTTGATATGAAGGATGCTGCAAAATTTCTTATGATGCAGACACGAGCAAATTACTGACTTTAAAAATTCAGACACATATATATGTGTGTATTCAAGTAATAGAACACGTGGTTTGTAGGTTGATACTAAACTTTTTTTTAAAAAAAAAATTTTGGAGCTGTAAGATTGACTTGGTATTTGGGTGCGGTTCCTAATTGATTTTATTCTTTCCTTCCTAATAAACCATTACCTCTACTCGCACAGTATCCTAGCAATTAATTTTTTTTTTTTTGGTCATTGGTTAGTATATCTAAACTTGAAGTGTAATAAAGGGTATGACTTTGCAAGCGGGGTCTTTTTTTAAGTTGTTCGGGTTTTCAAACAATTAACGTTTTACAATTATTGTTGAGTTGCTTGGAGGTTTTTAAGAGTTGTTGGCATGAACCCGTTAACAATTGGACCTTGCCATAATATGCAAATTATTAGAGAATGCTCCAGGGGTTTTTTTATATAATTTACGTAAAAAAGGTTCTTAAGGACACTGACGCAACCAATGTTTTTTATTAAGGCACATGACAAACTCATGTGTAACCTTGTTGAGTTTTGTCCGACATAGCATTGAGTACTTGTTGGAGCTTTATGTGCTAATGAAATCTAAAACTTTTTTTTTTTAATTATTCAACAAAATATTATTTTTCTTATGGCTTTACGCTTACACTGTTATAGAGTTAATTGATTATACCTTGGGTTCCATGTACCATAAGCCGTGTTCATTATTCCAAAAAGAGTTTCAGTTTTCAAACGTTGTCTCTTAATAAGACTAAATGGAAGTGGATCCTAATCCTTATTTATGCTCCTGTCAGGTCAAGGATTGATACCCATATAGTATGTATATACATAGCGTGCATGGATTCATCCAAAAGGTACAAATTGTGTGTGATTTATGATGTACATGTGTCTATGTCTAGGCACTGGGATACCTTTAGAGCAACAAGGTTTTATGTCGAGATATGTTTGGACGCTAGCTATCTAATGATCAGGTGAGGACATATAAACCCTTGTATGCAATACTGCCTACAATACTCGGTTAATTGAAATGACATATCAAGTGGTAATATTTGTTTGGCATTAAATGCTGTGTGTTGGTATGTCTGCGGTGTTGAGGTTGTGTGCACGGTGTATCATAATGATGAGATCTTGTTGCTATGCACCTGATTACTTGTACTGTGTGCCTGTCGTGATATAATATGCCTGTCGAGCATGATTTGATCTGTTATGAAATATAACAAGTTATATGATTTTGTGGTTGTGTGGTGAACTGTGGCCGGAGACCCGGACTTGAGAATAAGTTGTTAAACTCACACAACCCTGAACAATCATAATTTATGGCACATATAATTGTTTAAGCACAATTGCGAATAACATACTAAAAGAATACTAATGCGGAGCTATTGACGAGTTGGCTATATTTGGGCTTATGTCCTGACTTGGGTTGATGCCCTGATCTTACTTGGACTTATGTCCTGACTTAGGTTGATGCCCTGATCTTACTTGGACTTATGTCTTGACTTGGGTTGATGGCCTGATTTTATTTGGACTTATATCCTGGCTTGGGTTTATACCCTATTTGTATTTGGGCTTATGCCCTAATTGTCTGTACAGACGGAACCGAGCTTGACGTAGACAGTGGAGGGTCCTAATAAAATATACAACCCTAATAGCAGTAAAGTACAACGACAATAAGACAATAAAAGACAAGTGATGGTTTGAAGTCTGTTGATGACTTGTGATATGCCTTGTGACTTGTTTGTGCACTGTGATTGCTACTGCTTGATGCCAGTATTTGTGGTTGATTTGTATTAGTATACCTTGGTTTATTTGTTTGCGGTGAGACAGTGGTTGGTCTCACCCCCCTCATAGTCTTTATACAGGTTAACTGATCGATGATCAGTGGTGCATATCTGCAGGTGGCAGTGTTGTCCTCTCCTTGAGTTGGATCCATAGAGTATAATACATTCATGTTTCTTTATGTATATGTCTTCCGTTGTATATTCGTACTGTATTATTTGTTGTATGATTGATTGTTGGTCATGTTGATGTTATCGTATCCCGGGCAGAAGGGCATTTTTGTCTTTTCACATGTTATAACTAATTAGATGAATAATTTGGGATACGGGCGTTTCAATTAATGCAAATGATGAAATCATTGATATCTATTCTTTTACAAGTAGATGCAATTGTTGTGGAATTTAATTTGTAGCAAGCTGCAGATTATCCAGCCTTTCCTTCATAAAAAGCTTTCTCAATGGTAATTTCTTTTATTTCTGAAACTTCTTGTGCCATTATGTTGGTAGTTGTTTTTATATAGCAAGAACGAGAGCCCTTTCCCTTGAAATGGCCAATCCTTTTTCAGGTTTTGAGTTTTTTGGTCAAGCATCACTCCCTATTAAATGATGAGACAATTGGTCCTGTATTTCTATGTCTGTCTGCTACCTTTAATGAACATATCTCGCCCCCCATCCATAAAATTTAACGTCAACTAAAGACAATATTAGTGTCTTTCATACAACTTCCCCTCTCTTGCAATGGTTTATGCCATTAGTAATCAACTCAGCCTTGGCTTTGCATCTGGAGGCATATTTGGTAATCTTGTCTCCCTTGTTCCTATGTTGAGAAAGCAAACTTTCTAGGTCAGTAGGCAAAAGTCTCGAGATCTATTTATATGTGAAAAGTTTTTCGTTAAATTGCCAGAAACAACTGGCTCATTTTGAAACACATTGGGGTTTAATTTGTACGTGAGTAAGCAAATATTCAATGCATTAATTTTTTGAATCATTCATTAGATAGGTGAACAAGGAAATGATTTGACCATCACTTCCAAGTTCCATAAAAGAAATTTCATGTTCGCTCACATAATTTAATAGGGAGAATAGGTGGGAGCTAATCCATCTACAAATATTGAATCCATTTCTACAATTATGTACAGGATTAGAGTGGACTACATAATATATTTTATAGTTGTCTATAATTCTGAAGCCATTTCTATCTATATCAATCGTCTAATTATAGTATGATCCAATGCATTTTGGAATAGGAAACCTATAAACCTTCTTTTGGTTTTCAATATGCCTGTAGTTTTCAAAAGCATAGAGCTAGTACTGCTTTAAGGCTTTCTCCTTTAAAGGTTCAATCACTTCGTTATTAATACACTGACTTAGGGAAATAATGTTATCTTCTAGCTATTCTTACCTAATTTTGTGTATGTTTTTCTCCCTAATACTTAATTAGGTGTGATCATTCTTTTTTAGTGTTAAATGAAACAATTCATTGGAGTTATATTATTAGCACAAACAGTATTTACATTGTTACTAGCTTAAAATTGTTGGTCACTCTCAAATCCTTGATAGAAATTTCAACACGGTTATTGCAACCATCTAGAGAAAATACATTGTTTAAGCACTTTGAGCAGTAAGATATATTTGCATTTGCTGTGTATTTTTAACATTCAAATGACGAAGTTACGTAATTAAGGTATTGCTTTACTGTCAATTTAGGTTATGCCTCTTGGCCTATCTTTTATAATTTCAAAAAGACATGACTTTTTTTGCATTGATGAATATTTGAAAGACATTATGAGTTTTCTAATCATAATGGTCATGGAACTTCTTAGAATTAAGATGTTACTTTGTTGATCCATCAATTCGCCAATGGTGGAAATTAAAGATGTTGATGGATACAGTGGTAACAACGATGCATCCAGTGAGGACAAATGTCTGGATGATAAATGGATGGGTGATGTAGTTGAAGAGGAAGAGTATATGATGACCAGTTAAAAGAAATTACTAAACTTACTATTGATGATGTAATAGGATTAGAGTTTGATATTGAGGAAGAAACATATGAATTTTATGTCAAATATAGTAGATGTATTGGGTTTATTGGTAGAAAGCACATTGTCCAACAAGAATGGAGTGGTAAAATTGTGAAACATGCATTTGTTTGTAGTAATGGAGGACAGAGGGATCCTAAACATATATCTATGGAAAACCGGAACAGGGACCATAGGGCATTGACAAATAGTGTATGCAAGATTTCGAATTAGATTGGATCATGACTTAAATAAGTGGATAATGTTGAATTTCTTTGAGCAACATATTCAAGACCTTATACCAGTTAATATGTTTCATCTTTTTGCGTGCTAATAGGAAGTTATCGAATCCACAAAAGGCATAAGTTGATAGTCGTTTTGGTTAGGAATTGTCACATAATGGGAATTATGGTTGGACAATCATGAAGATATCATAGAGTTGCTTTTTGTAAAAGAGATGTGCATAACCACAATGGAAGAGAGAAGTGAGCTAAAATTACCGAAAGAGATGTTCTTTGGCTACTGAACTGTTTGCAATGCACGACAGATATAGTTCCTATGTCATTTTCTAGGTTTACAAGTATAGAATAAGAACATCTACAAAACCTCTTTTAGGCAGATGGTATTAGTCGTGTTGATTACAAATATTTGGGGATGTAGTATCTTTTGAAAGTACTTATAAAGTTAACAAATATGGAAGCCCCTTTTCGCATAAACCACCATGGAGGTACCGCTATATTTGGATGTACTTTGATTGCAGATGAAACATCTGATACTTATAAGTGGTTCCTGGAGACATTTTGTGCATGCATGAATAAGAAACAACCCGAGTCAATTACTACTGCTGCTGACAATGGAATGCAGAACATAGTTGAGGTGGTTATACGAAAAGCCACCCAGATAGTGTGTTTGCTACTTATTACATTATTTTATTAATGAAAGAAGTAAGAAGAAGCAATAGTGATTCTTATATAATTTTGATATTAATTAATAGTTTTTTTTTACTTTATATAGGGGTCTATATATTTTTTTTTATCTTTGTTAACTAAATTATATTCTAGAACATAATATTTCTAGTCGACGTTGTGATTATTCATTATTTCTAGACATGATCTATTTTCAAAAGTTATATTAATTTTTATATTCATATTTTTGTTCTTTTGTCAAACATAGAATTTTTAAATTATTTCTCAAATTATAAAGGCTTGTATATTTTTAATCATAGTTTACTAATTTTTTTTATATCTTTATTATTTTTTAAAATGATTATATTATATATTTCAACTTAAATTTTTTTAAAATATATTTACTCATTATTCTTCATCTCTTTCTACAAAATTTTTCAATCAAAAAATATTTATTTGTTTTCTATAACTAATACTTAGTTCTTATTAGTATATAATTCTTATTTATTTTATTATTTAAGCTAGAAATATTTTTTTAAAAATTATTACTATTATATTAAATATAAATTTTATTCATTCCATCAATATTTTTATTTTTACATCTCATTTATTTAAAATAACTAAAATAATACAATATTTTTTCCTAATTTAAATGAATTATAAGGATAATAATCAATTAACTTTTTGCTTGCATTGTCGTCCTATGTGTAAATTTAGACTGTTTAATTAAATATTAAATTATCTATAACTTTAATTATATTTATAGAAATAAAATGTTAAAAAATATATTTCAGAAGAAAAATAATTATAATAAAATTATGAAAATAATTGTATATATTATTACTACTAAAAATTATTATGAAATTATTACTTTTTACTATTTGTAATTTAATTTCAATTTGTATATATTGTTTAAGTTATAATTTTAATAAAATTCTTAGAATAACGTTAATAATTTAAACTGGAACATTATAAATATTTTTCCCGGAAATATACGAGTGATGACAAAAAATGTTGGAATGTCCTGTGTTGGTATGTAGTAATAGTTATCAGGTCAGAAAGTTACAGTTTCATTCTAAAATATAGATATAAGTGGAAAGATAATAAAAAAGTGTAAAAAATAATTTTTGCTTAATGTATCTAGCTTTTACATTTCAGAGAGTTAGTAGCCCGATAACAGAATTTTGGAAATTTAACATGCCCAAGTAAAATGTGCTCCAAGTTTTACAATTATTAATCAAATATATTTAAAAATTTAAACCTATAACCTACTTGGCTCCAGCATTTTAGGCTTCCAACCAAACATATTTTGAATTTTAACCTACAGCCTTCCAAATAAGAATGGGCCAATTATCAGAAGTAAAAATTAAAATAACCCAACAAACTCTTTTGCCTCCACGTTTAAGATATTAAATTTAGTTTGTGAATATTAAACTAGGGTTCAACAATTTTTTAAGGTATTGCACCTTAAAATTATTTCGCATAAATTGCAAATTCTAGTGGGTCTTGTTCAGCTTATACATTCTATTTTATTTTCTCTCTCTTTTTTTTCTTCTAGAATTCTTGTATTCTCTCTTTGTTTATCATTTGCTTCTTAATTACAATCGCGAGTTGGAAAAATCAACATGGACGGGAGAATAAAGTGTTCTGCGTTCCTAAGAATAACAAAAAGGTTCTATATATCCAATTTAATACTAATCCAATGTTTCAATTACTGTATTGTAGTGTTGGGTGGCATGTTGTGTGTAATTATGCAAGTAAGAGTGCAAGTTTGTTTATTAGGGGTTCAAGGAAGTTAAACCGTCATTAATAAAGAGTATCTCCTGTAGCCCCAAAAGTGCATGAGAGAAGAGGGATGAATTAGGCTTTAGAACTTTTTCGAGTGTTGCAGGATCTGGTTTTTGTGAAACCAGATTCGTGTGAGGCTTGATGAGTGTTTACGGCAAGAATATAAATGAGGTAAGGAAAGAGAAGCAAACACAAGTGATTTAGAGTGGATCCCCCTCATTAGGTATGATAGCTTTCTGCATGTATACAGGGTTGTTTTAGCACACAAGGTCGTCTCATAGGGATCTTTGCTAAATACTACTTAACAAAGCAATTTATGATTATCTAGAGAAATAAATATTGTTGTAGAGTTTGATGACTTAAATCAGAAAACTAAAGCAAATAGAAACGATTAAGTCAATAATATTAAATATCTAGGACTTTGGGGAATTCTTTGCAAACAATTCCATGCAATTAAGCTCCGCATAAGCAAACCATGTTCTGTCGCCACAAAGCTAGCCTATGTAAAATCTAGGAATTAAAATCTGAAAATAAACTCCTATAAAAGGCCAGGTAAACCTAAAATAGATCGTTAGCCTACTCTCGTAGCGCCATAAAATCCCTTCCTAATTTATTTCCACTATCCTTTTGCCACAGTTAAAATAAACTAAGAACATTAAAAAATTTACCTACTTAATCTCCAATATAAAGCACGCCTCCCTCGAGATCGGTTTTTAATGCCCGATTTATGTTTTTCTATAGGTAAACGAGGCTGTCACTTAACGTTTTCCTATTATGGTTTTGTGCTAAACGATGGCCAATCAACTAACATAGTGAAGTTCCATAAACCGAATTAAAGAAGAATAAATTTAGAAAATAAAATTTAATTAAATGAGCGTGGAAATAATTAATAAGTTCATCCCCTAATCCACGAAAAGGAAATTAGCAAGACATAACTTTAAAGTAAATAACTAGTACTTGGAAATAATTCATCATGGTTAATTCAAGGAAATAACTTACAAGAAAGTGGAGCCAACCTCGAACAAAAAGAGAAAATCCCCAAGCTAAGAATCTTCCAAGAAGCTAAACTAGAAATGCTAAAGTTTACAAGAGAAAGTAATAAAAGGAAAGTACAAGCTCCTAAGCTACTTGTGTTTTTTTGCCGAATGAAGGATGTAGAGCTTTTGTCGTCATGTGTAGGCCTTTATATAGTGCAGGAGGGAAAAATTTGGATGGCTGGAAATGGTGTGAAGTGGCGCTAAAAGTGGCAGCGGACCACTTCACTTTTGCGCTAAAATTGTATTATTAGCCACCATCCTCAAACTGTTGCAAGACTTGTGATAATGGTTCTATTCCGTGAGCAAGTACAACCACGTTTACATGACCAAGTCACCTTCCAAAAATAATGCATGCATGTGGGGAAGTAGTTCACGTGATGCTAACAAAGTTGACATCTTCCAGTTGACTTCTTCCACTCTTATATTTAATCTTGGACCACCGAAAATATCCTGGCAATGTTCTTCAGTATTTCATGGGGATTTTGGGGCAAAATCCAGGTGCTTCTTCCCTTGCGCATGTCATTAGGTTGCCTGTGCCGAAAAGGCTGCATGGGCTGGTTGTGCAGGAATTATGCTCCTACTCCATTTTTTCGTCTTTTAGTCCCTATTTCTGCACAAAACAAGTAAGACACTGGGACAAAAGGTATTATTGAAATAAAGAGAATAAAATGAAAGGAAACAACATGAATAGATAAAATAGCTAATATTCGCAAGTTAAAACCCATAAAAATAGCCCATAAATGAGTGCAAAATGCACACTCATCACCACCCCAAAATTAAGATTTTGCTTGTCCGGAAGCAATTTTCGTGAAAATCGGAATGAAAACGTCTTACCCATTGGAATCAGCGGGGCCCAATCAACCAAAGTTACATGGAAAGTCTCTAAATTTCACGAAAAAAGGACCCGACATCCGACTGCAAAAATTCTGAGAAAAGGTGCCAAATTGGACCGAATATGCACTTTTTTGGGTAATTAATCTCATTGATTATAACTAACAACTTCCCTTTTTGTTTGCTAAAAATAATAATTCTGGCATTTGTAAAAACA
Organism: Turnera subulata; assembly: GCA_028386065.3. NCBI lineage: Eukaryota > Viridiplantae > Streptophyta > Magnoliopsida > Malpighiales > Passifloraceae > Turnera > Turnera subulata. The sequence goes on from JAKUCV010007374.1 coordinate 132,796, forward strand.
AAACAAAAAAATGGGGTCAAATATGCAGATTCACTTCCCGATCTTTACTAATGACAATGATAGATTTTCAGGGATCAAAAGGTCTTTATTCGGGTTGAAATGAGGCTTGGGTTAGGTTAGAAAGGAAAGGAATGAAGGTAATCAAAAGATGCAAATGCTCAAAAAAAAATCTTACTGTAACATAGCCAAGCAAGGTGTCTTCAAAATGGTTCTAAAGAATATTGTGTGCACGATGGAGAGTTTTTGTTGCCTTCTTTCTTTTCTTCTCTTTTTTTTTGGTGAGAAACTTCTATTTAATGTGTCTTTTTTTTGTGAAGTATCTCTCTTTTTGTCTTTTCCATTTGAAGGCAAAGACAAATCAATAGCATTCTCCAATATCAGCACAGGCTGCTTGTGTTGTGCTTGTGAGTAAATGAAACACCACTTATCTTGATGTTAGGCAGATGTTAAGGAAAGATAAAATTGAGCAAATGCACATGGGTGGATGTCTATGAAAAATATGGTGATAGCCATGGATTCAAAGGGGCATAGGCGGTGAATGTGGGTTTGTCGACGAAAAATGGCTATCAGAAAAAGTCCCAAAGTGGTTTGCGAGGGTGAATGTATATACATGGGTGAGCTATATGGTTAGTGTGGGCTATGCAAAAGAATGCCTTAATCCTATCCTTAAAACCACCCTTGTGAAAATTTCGCCTTGATCGGGTTGTGGACCTGTTCTAAGACGCAAAAATTTATGCCAAATGTGTTTTGTAAATAAAGCAAAGCAAAGTCAAGAGGGTAAAAGCGAATTAAACCAATCGAAAAAATACAGCAGTGAACACTCAAATTTGACCCATGAATATTCCTTTAATTTAGATTTTGGGTATGCTCAAACCATAACATTAATGAGATGATTTGGTATTTGGCTAAGGCACAATTGGAATTTATTTTAGTGGAATGCATATTTTATGAATTGGGGTTTATATATTGGAAACTTAGGATTAATGAGATGATTTATTCTTACAATAAAAAAATACTAAACTCCAGTTCATTAAAATATTATTCTATTTTATTTATTTGGGCATTCTTGCTTATTTTAACCCGATTATAATGAGATGACATCTTTTTGGGTTAAGGATGAATTTGAGGGCCTAAGTTTATGAAACGTGGACTTTTCCGAGTTGAGCAGCCCATAAACATATTACTTGTAGACTAGTTTTAGCTCTGTTTTTCGTGAAAAATCAGAGTTAAATCATTTTTAATGGTAAACGTGTTTTTGGTATGATTTGGGCATAAAATGGGGCCTTAATGTATAATAAATCAATTAGGAGATGATTGGGGGGAGTACTAATCAGGAAAAGAGGTGATTCTGGTCGATTAGGGGTTAATTACGCGGTGGAATCAAATTAGGAAGGAATTGTGGGAAACCCGGAGTAAAAAACGAAAGAACGGGGGAAACGTGGAGGTGTCGGGCGGCCATGGCGGGATGACCGCCGGGCCTGGTGGTCATCTAGCCCATGATCGCCGGCCATCCAGCCCATGACCGCCGGCCTTGGCGGTCTTGGCGCCCGGAAATGCCCGATTTTTGCCCTTAATTTGATTCTACACGATTTTGGCCTAGATTTTTGCTGAGACCTTGCTCATTAAGCAGGCCCACGCCCCTGTACTCCCCAGAACACTATAAATAGCACCTCACACTCACATTTCAAGCGATCAATCTCTCATTCACACACACACCCCATAAGCTTTGTTTCCTTGGAGAAACTCTACCTCTCCATGCTTAGAAATCTCTTTATAGGCAGAAATTCTGGAGGAATTTCATGGGTATCATCATCAAGGGAGCAACAAGGGTAGACCAAGAGGGGATTAAAGATTAGTCTTAGAAGTGGCAAGGAGTTGGGTGGAGAACATAACCCAATCTAAGGAGCTAGAGGAGGGCTATAAGAGGTAACACTAAACCCTTTTGTGTTTGTTATTTGTTGAGGATTTGTTGATGATATTGATGATGTGAGTGCTATGATGCCATGAACAAGAACTAAGTGGGCTTTGAACCTGATCGCTGGGGTACGTAGGTGGTCCCTAGTCGTGGAGGCTCAAGCAAAATTATTTTATTTTTCTCTTTTGTCCCAATTTTAGTTTTGTTCTTATGTGATTTGTTTTCCACAATATGCACACTTGCACAAGGCATACATATGTTCTTTAATTGCACAAAGTTTTGCCCCAACATGGATGGTGCCTAACACCTTCCCATCCATGATGAACCCCTGAGCCCAATATCTTTGGTACGTCAATTGGTTGCTTTGAAACGGTGTCATGAAAGGTTTTTTCCCGAATTTTGCCCTAAAATAAAATTCGGGTGGTGACTCCAAAAGTATTGGGTGATGGTTGAGAAGAAGATGTAAGGAATAGGTAAAGAGTCCCAAATGATTTGGGTCGGGTCTTCACACCTCGCGACTTTACTAGGAATTTTGAGGGTTTAATAAAGTTTGTGCAATCGTCGAATTTTGTATGCCTTTCTACGTGTCATTGTAAGTGCGTTGCATTCATGACAATTGATGTGAATCCTCTACCATAAGAGGGCTAGGGAATCCAAATCCGCTACATGCCTTCCTTAAGCGATAGTGGTTTCAGTGAACTCGTTTCTCGATGCTTTGCAATGATGGGGATTAATGGGCCTTGGACCTCACACGATATCCATTATCACATGTGAGTAGGTCAACCTATTCCCTAGCGACAATCTTTGGCCCCCAACCAGCTGCATACCCTGAGCATCTCATGCATAATGAATCAATAAGTGGTATATGAATTTTGATGATTATTGTAGTGAATTAAAGTAAGTGTAAATAGAGTGCCCTCTTTTATTTCTTCATATCCAAGAGAAATCGACAAAAAAAATAGAGTGCTAAGGAGCCTCCTGGGTACCAAGATCCCTGACACCTGCGATCCACACAGTAGGGCAAGATGAGCAAGGAAAACGGTGCTAAGACAAATGTGGCTGAGGAGTCTCTGGACTCGTTGAAATATCCGTGTATCAGGGATGCATTATTGGCTTTGGGAAAAGGGAAGATGGTGCCCTCTGCGAGTGATGGGGGGCAGGTCTTGAAACTAGGCACTGAGAATGATGTGGTGATAGTCTGGGATGATGATTTGGTGGCGCAAGAGCCCGGGGGGATGGGGAGCGGATTAGAGCGGTGGAAGAGTTGTTGAGGGCCAATAAGAGAAAAAAGGATGACTGGAATTTAGATCGCCTATCTTTGTTCTCCGAAGCCCGCTCACTCGAAAAGTTCAAGATGCCAGAGATCGAGAAGTTCAATGGAATGGGTTGCCCTACGATCGATTTGAAAATCTATGTGAGAATGTTGCAGCCTATGGGGATCAGGCCTGAACTGATGACCAAGTTATTTCAAAAGACTTTATCGGGAGCGACCCTGAGGTGGTTCTTGACCATGGATGAGAGCAAGGTGAGCAAATGGGATGACATCTGCAAAGAGTTCTTGAAGCAATACAGCTACAATACTGAGGTTGATGTAACCGAAAGGGATCTCGAGACAACCAAACAAGAAGCCCAAGAAATTTTTTCTGCTAACATTTCGAGGTGGCGCGGCAAGGCGTCTTTGATGGTGAATAGACCCACTGAAGAGGATCAAGTGCAAAATGGTAATCAAGAATCACCAGCCGATTTATTACGACCGCTTGGTTGGCAATTGTTATGGCAAATTTCAAGGCACTTATTGGCGCAGGCATACAATTGGAGGATGCTATCAGTTCGGGGAAGATCAAGGTCTCCATAGATGCTTCAACACTCAACAGGAGCCTCAATGTGACTCAAGGGAAGAGGTCAGCTGAGGTGAATCACGTTGCCATCCAGGCACCATTGTAGATTGCGTCAAAACCAAGGGAGTTCACCCCTCTCCCTATGTCCGTGGGAAAGATGCTCAAGAAATGTATGGAGAAGAACCTGTTTCAGCCTTTGGAGCCAAGGTCCGATTTGCCTCTTAGAGGGGACTCTAGCAAATTCTGCGATTTTCATCAGATGGCTAGGCACACCACTAATAGTTGTGCTTGACATCGCCATGAGATCCAAGATTTGATAGAGAGGGATGAGATAATTCTGCCTAAGAGACCGAACACCAAATCAAATCCGCCAACCCTACTTGAGGAGATTGGTATGATGGGGGTAGACTCTGAACCTGAGCGGGAATGTTTTGTGCTTGATCCAAGCAGATATGTGGAGTCAGATGAGGAAGTCGATGCCATCACTAGGTCAGGGAGAGTAGTGAGGGGGGCTCCTCTTCGTTTAAACAAAATTGAGGAAACAGCGGATCCCGAGGAGGATATGGTGGTGAAAAAATTGAAGAAGACTCAGGCTAACATCTCAATTTGGGGTTTATTGATGTCTTCTTGCACAAATCGGGAGAAGGTTCTCCAAACCTTAAACAAAGCCCACATTGACACTGCCCCAGAAACATTGGCTAATATGATAGCTTCTATAGAAACTAACAATCAAATCTTTTTCTCTGATAATGATCTACGCGTGGACAAAGGCGCTCACGTTGAGGCACTATACATAACTATTCAAGTCAAAGACAACCAAGTACCCTTGGTATTGACAAACAACGGGTCGGCCCTGAATGTATGTCCTCTAAAAACTGCAAGCTTATTGGGATTTGGGGCTATAGATTTCTTGCCCTCTCGAACGATGGTTAGAGCATATGATAATGGCCGGAGGGAAGTCTTAGGGAAAATAAAATTAGAAGTGATCATTAGGCCTCCCCCTTTCGTGATAGAATTCCAAGTGCTTGACATCGCATCCAGTTTCAACTTACTTCTTGGGAGACCTTGGTTGCACCAAGCTCGAGCCATGACGTCCACTCTGCATCAGATGCGATGATTTCCTTATCAAGGAGGGGTGGTCATAGTCAAAGGGGAGACGATCGAGAAGAATATCAAACCGGTATTCGGGATTGAGGGGGATGAGAAAGTGTCTTTGCCAGGATTTGTCTTTGAGTCCGTGAGTGCCATAACAACGGATAAGCCTATCCGCGAACTTCCTTATTATGACCCTTTCGAGAATGTGGCAGTCATAGGGATCATGGAGAAAATGAGATACTTTCCAATCATGGGGCTGGAGAAGAAGAAGTAAGGGATATTAGAAGTTCCTCGGGTTTATACCGCTAAAACACCCTTTGGCTTGGGATATATCCCGACAACGACAAAAATGGAGAGGCAAAGGAAAATGACCGTGCAAGGGGATTGGCTCGAAAGAAGAAGCAAGAATGGGAGTTTGTCATGGCTCCCTATTTCAAGACATTGAATGGTTACTTCATAAAACAGGGAGAAGACTTTCCTTTCTGTGGGTTCCCAAAACTATTGGTGTGAAGCATCACAAGGACCAGGAAGCCGGGGTTCGAGCTGTTCTTTGACTGTTGTCTGGAAGAGGAGGAGATAGAAGAAGGGGAAGAGGTTGGGAATGAAGAGGATGAAGATTTCGGCTGTAGGAGCCTCTTTAAAGAAATGGGAATTGCATGAAGGCCCATGCGGTAGCCTATGTCGGGTGCCTAAGTCAAAGTTCAAGAAAAAAGGGGGATCGATGGGGACAAGTTGTTGTTTTATTGTTTTTCTTGTAATAAATAAAGGCATTCTCTTCTTCTATGTTGATGATTACCTTGGCAATATTCTTATGCATGCATAATATATGTGGATATGATGTGTTGAATAAACTCCTTAAAAATCTGTAATAATCAATCTAAAGACTAATACTAATAAGAGGGATAACAATATCAACAAAGGTCTCAAAAGCTCCAAAAGCAAAAGAGGATCAAGGCTCAACCGACTGAGAGCATCAAAATTCCGAAGGACCGTGCAACCAAAAGAGTTCTAGAGGATATCACGTGGGCAAGACAATCAGAGACAATCTAGCAAAGACTTTGGGCCCCGCAATGCCTGGTGCCTAATCACCAAAAGAGGAGGAGTTTTTTAGGGTTAATAAACATAAGACAAGACGACACAAAAAGAACTGCGTGAGCCTGATTTCATGAGCTTTTGAAAAAAGACAAAAAAAGAGAAGGAAAAAATAGAAAAAAAAAGAAGAAAAATGAGCCATGAATACGTAGGAAGCCCCAACTCGAGTCCCGTTTCGCTCTTATTAGTAATAGTTCAAAAAATGACAAAAAAAAATAAAGGGAGTTTGTTCACTTATTTAATCACATACATTATAGATGTAAAGGGATAATTGTTCAAGAAGGGATTCAATTTTTCTTGTGCCTCTTATGACTCGTGTCGACATCCCCACCTTTGGTCTTTTTGGTAAAGTGCTCAGGAGATTCTAACCCAGGAGGTGTAGGCCCCTCCAGTAACGTCTCTCTGGCAAGATGCAAAGGCCCTTCAGATTTGGCCACGTCCTTTTTCAACCACTCTAGGTATGACATGGAAGGCTTTATCATCAATGGGCCACCAATGCTTTCTCTTAAAGGCAATGTCCAGCCTCCCTTTATAGCCTTCAAGGTCGCAACCTTCATAAGCCCTATCATCGGAATGGGATTGTCGGATGGAGCTGTCTGCTCCAAGCCAAATTGCCTTTGAATCCTGTTCAGACGATAATATGTATTTTTTTCTACACTAGGAAGGGTGACCCAATCATTGCACAGGGTACGAATGACCTTCTCTTGCATCCCTAGCCTCTGACAGAACCAAGTGATCTATTCGGCTTTGAGGTCCTTCATATAGATGACTATATCTCGGATGGTGTTGAAAGAAACAGAATAACCACGACGAACATAGTTTGTGGGATCAGCTCGAGGATGCTCAATCAATATAAAGTGTTCGCATAGCCACATCTACAAAGGGGGAAAGGGTTAACGTAATGAAATTGACAAATGGGGGGGTAGAGGACATAAAACATATACCTGAAGCAAAATAGGGGAATCAGTCGTGGGAGCAATGGGATTATCTGACAACACATCCAAGTAATTGAGAGTTTCACCCAATATGACAGGAACAAGACTCTTTTCATCAAAAAGTATAACCACCAATGCACCAATTCGAAGAGGGCAAACACTGGGGGATCTTACCAGCAAAAATTCGTGTGTCACCAAAAGGGCAAGAGCATGATTGCATTTCTTCCTCCAGTCAAGGTCTTCCTCCTCTGGATGTTGTTCTAAGCCGCCAAGGAAGTATTAATCAATAACCTTTGGTAGCTTCAAATGATTATTTTGATCCATGAAGAATTCAATCTGACCTTCAGCTAGAAAGAGGAATTTACTAACCTCCTTCAAGACAGCATCATCATGGGAAACCATGGCAACACCGTGTATGAATTTAACATTCAAGAAGGCATTGAATTCATCAACAATGGGACACAACTCTCTCATGTCTTGGCCAAAACGGAATACACGGTGACTCTTGTCCCAAAATTTGGCAGCAGCACGAATCAGACTTTCATTTATCACCTTGCCATGAAGTTTGAATAATCTGGATAACCCTAGCTTCGCGAAGTCAATGCAACACACGGCAGGAACACTTGTCATCCACCATAGCACCTTAGCATGGTAGTTCTCACTCATGATTGCCCTAGAAGTGTTTGGGATATCTTTTAATAGGTTGTGAAGGTCTCTCGGTACTCAAGGGGTTTATTTATAGTATTTCGGGACGGTGGAATTCGTGAATACCCTAAATCCCAAGTCCAAACCGAAAAGGAAACATCCAGGAGGCAACAACCGCCGGCCCGGGTGGTCATGGCGTGAAGACCGCCATACCTGGCGGTCATCCACCTAAGACCGCCGGGTGGTAGCGGTCATGAGCCCCCATGATCGCCAGGCCGTCACCAAATGCCCCCTGAAAAATTTCAAAAAAATCCAGAAAAATTAGGGGAGAGAGAGAAAGGGGAGGGGAAAAAGAATAAAAAGAAAAAAAGAGAGAAAATTTGGGGGGGGGGGGGGAGAAGGGGGGGATATACCTATTATTTGAAATCAAACCTTTCACTGAGCTAAAGGGGACACCTATTGACTTTGTACTTGAGTTTGCAATAATAATAAATGTTTTCTATATGAATGATGCCATGCATGTAAGACTTATTGGGTTCAATAAATATCAGGGGCAAATCACTCCATTTCGATTGATTCCAAGGGGCGCGCCTAACCAGTCTACCCGACACTCTTTGATGATTTCTGTCGGTGGGACACTCGGGAAAATTGTGAACTAGGGGCACACTAAACCCCCTCTTCAAAACTATGATTAGTTGATGCTGGGGGCATCGTGCCCCAATTTGTAAAAATCAAACCAGGGGCATGATGTGCCCGTATTTAGGCAAGGGGCATGATACACTCCACCTCCATCCAACCCACTAGGGAACCCGGGGAAACGAGAGACATGAGCCATAGACATACCCACCTAGTTAGAGGACATAGGGGCATCTAGACCACCTTGAACCGATAAGACAATGAGAGAGCTTGTGACACCCAGACCAGCTAGTTAATGAGGGAACCCAAAAAATCTTGAGATAGCCAAACCAACAAGTCGGGGACCAAGTCCTTGCACACCTACGGGATGAACCGACCCAGACCTTGAGAGAAGCAAAAGCCCAAACCCGTGAACCTGGTTCTCACAAACCCGTAAGACGAGTGAACCCCAAAGCCGGGACTCAGCACCCACAAACTGTGAGGTGAGAGAACCTAGATGCGAGGAGGGGACCGAATCTAAAAGTAGGGACCCAGATCCCGTAAGCAATAAGACACAAGCCAGAAGCCGAGTCCTAGCACCCGTAAACCATGAGATGAGGGAGTTTAAAAGGAACTCGGACATGAGAGAAAACCAGGACAGAACCTGAAGCCGGGACCCAGCTCCCGCAAATTGTGAAATGAGAGGATTCAAACCGAGGGATGAGAGAGACCAAACTTTGAGGGAAATCATGAGAGAAGCCACCCAGGGGAGAGCAATCCAAAAGCTGGGACTCATCACCCACAAAATCGAGAGAAGAGGGAGACCAGACATGAGGGAATCCAGATGAGAGAAAATCCTGAGAGAAAACTAGAGTTGAGCAAACCAAAAGCAGGGACCTAACTCCCACAAATCTAGATGTGAGAGAGACCAGACATATGGTAAAACTAGAGTTGAGACATCCACAAGTTGGGACCTAGCTCCCGCAAACCCCAAGAGAAACATTCCCAGAAGCTGGGACCTAGCTCCCATAAGTCCAGAGAAACACACGTCAAGAAGCCGGGACCTAGTTCCCGCAAACCCTGAGCGGTACATATCCAAAAGCCGAGACCTAACTCCCGTAAACCCCAAAAGACACATGCCCAGAAGCTGGGACCGAGCTCTCGGAAACCCTGATAGACATATATCCTGAAGCCGGGATCGAGCTCCTGCAAACCTTGAGTGATACAAACCGAAGTCGAGATCGAGCACCTACAAACCTTGAGAGATAGACATCCAAAGTTGGGACCGAGCTCCCACAAACCTTGAGAAGCACTGAGTACCCTAGGGAGGACGATAAAATCCTTATTTAGGAAAGATGAGATGATTTTTTGCTAACGACCCGATAGATGTGATGATTCTATCACAGACACACCGAGTGCCCTATAGAGGACGATAAAATTTCTAGTTAGCAAAGATGAGATGATTCTTTGCTGACGACCCGATAGGTGAGATGATTCTATCATAAACAAACCAGGTCCCTTAAGCAGGGCAACAAATTTTTGAAACCTTGGGATGAGATGATTCCCAAAATCCCAGGATGAGATGATTCCCGGCAATCAACAACTTTTGAGATGAGATGATTCTTGATGTAGAGCACGAGGTGCTCTAACCATTCACACACACCACTCACATTAATTCATTCAAATTTGGTTGTTCCATTTTCTTGCGTTGTTTCATCCTTAGTTTCTAAGGACTCATCAACGAGGGGCTTCTGTGAATACCCAAATTTGACCCATGAATATTCCTTTAATTCAGATTTTGGGTATGCTCAAACCATAAGATTAATGAGATGATTTGGTTTTTTGCTAAGGCAGACTTGGAATTTATTTTAGTGGAATGCATATTTTTTGAATTGGGGTTTATATGTTTGAACCTTAGGATTAATGAGATGATTTAATCTTAGGTTAAAAATATACTACAGTCATGTTCATTAAAATACTATCCTATTTTATTTGTTTGGGATTTCTTGTTTATTTTAACCCGATTATAATGAGATGATTTATTTTTGGGTTAAGGATGAATTTGAGGTCCTAAGTTAATGAAATGTGGACTTTCAAGAGTTGAATAGCCCATAAACACATTACTTGCAGACTAATTTTAGCTCTGATTTTTGTGGAAAATCAGAATTAAATCATCCTTTAGTGGTAAATGTGTTTTTGGTATGTTTTGGGCATAAAATGCGGACCTCATGTGTAATCAATCAATCAGGAGACGATTGGGGGGAGTACTAATCAAGAAAGAGGTGATTCTGGGTTGACTAGGGGTTAATTACGCCGTGGAATCAAAATAGGGAGGAATTAAGGAAATCGGGAGCAAAAAAGGAAAGAACTGGGGAAATGCGGGGATGCCGGGTGGCCATGGCGGGATGACCGTCGGGCCTGGCGGTCATCCAGCCCATGACCGCAGCTGTGGCGGCCATCCAGCCCATGACCGCCGGCCCTAACAGTCATGGCGCCTAAAAATGCCCGATTTATGCCCCTAATTTGATTCTACACGGTTTTGACCCAAATTTTTGGCTGAGACCTTGGTCATTAAGCTGGTCCACGCCCCTATACTCCCCAGAACACTATAAATAGGACCTCACACTCACATTTCAATGGATCAAACTCTCATTCACACACACCCCCTATAAGCTTTGCTTGCTTGGAGAAACTCTGCTTCTCCAAGCTTAGAATTCTCTTTGTAGGCAGAAACTTTGGAGGAATTTTGTAGATATCATCATCAAGGGAGCAACAAGGGTAGACTAAGTGGGGATGAAAGATTATGCTTAGAACTGGAAAGGAGTTGGGTGGAGAACACAACCCAATCCAAGGAGCTAGAGGAGGGGTGCAAGAGGTAACACAAAACCCTTTTGTGTTTGTTATTTGTGATGGATTTGTTGATAATATTGATGATGTGAGTGTTGTCATGCCATGAACAAGAACTACGTGGGCTTTGAACCCGGTCGCCAGGGTACGTAGGTGGTCACTAATGGTGGAGACTCAAGCCCAATTATTTTATTTTTCACTTTTTTGTTCCAATTTTAGTTTTATTCTTGTGTGATTTTTTTGCCACAATATGCACACTTGCACAAGGCCTTTACGAACCCCCGAGCCCAATATCTTTGGTTTGCCAACCGGTTGCTTTAAAATGGAGTCATGAAAGGTTTTTCCCGAATTTTATTATAGGGCAAAATTCGGGTGGCGACTCCAAAGATATTGGGTGTTGGTTAAGAAGAAGGTCTAAGGAATAGATAACGAGGCCCAAATGATTTTTGGTCAGGTCTTCACAATACCACAAGTGTAACTCGAACAATTGGGATCTCGTCCCCAATATTCATGCAAGCGGACATACGAGACTCGATCGTGGATACTCGAAGAAATCCCTGTACTCGTGTCGGATTGGGCCCAATTAAGCCCAACGGAATCGTCTGTACTTGCACAAAAAATTATTAAAAAAGAAAGCTAAAAGTAGATAAAACATGACCTGAAAGCAAAAATTATTCATACATAAAAAAATAAACTTAAAAAGGAATACATATTATTATACTAAATGAAAAAATTTAAATTGTTAGGGTAGGTTAATTTCCAATTTTTGTTTCATGCTTAGGTTTTCAAAATTTCAATTGATATAACACTTGAGAAATTATGTTAGTTCATTAGGAGCAGGTCAATGGTTTATCTTCACAGAGTCTCCAAAAGCTGCTTGCGAACACTGCTGCAAAACTAGAACCCCATGTAGCCTTGCTGGAGTGTTAAAGGTGGATAATTCAGTCTTCTAGATCCCTTTGGTCTTAACATTAGTTTTGCCTTTAATTTTTTTTTCTTTTCTATATATACGAAATTTACAATGTGGTTAGAGCTTTAGTGTTTATTATCAATACTGTATACCTGACAGGAAATTCAGTGAGACCTATGTTTATACTTTGATTTATGTGGAGTTTTTTTTAGTTAATTACGTATATTTGGTTATTTCAGTGTATTGTCAGACATAAATATTATTTGGTTTCACTATTTTTGCAGAGACTAAAAGAATACAAACTTATTATTATCCCTCGCCATGCCTGTTATCCTTTGGTACAGAAAGATCGGTCCTTCCACCCTTGATAGCCTCCTGCAAGTATACAGGGTGTTGTAGTACCAAGATCGTCTCACAGGGATCTTTGCTAAGTATTATTAACAGTGTGACACACGATTTTCTAGAAAATAAACCCTCGAAGAGGAGTTGATTGAGTAGAGCAAATAAGTAAACAAGTAAACAGCAAAGAATGGTTAAAAAAACGAGATGACAATAAATAAAAACACCTAGGACTTCGGGGAACCCCTTGCCACAATTTCCATGCAATTAAGTGCAACACAACCAAACCGTATTCTGTCACTACATGACCTGCCTTTGTAGTTCTGAAATTAAATCCTAAAAATACTCTTCTTTGAAAGAACCGGTAAACTCAATTCTATCAACAGCCTACTTCCGTAAGCCATAAAACCCCTTCTTAACTTATCTCTACTATCCATTCTGCTAGTGTTGAAATAAATTAAGAGCATTAAGTTCTTACCTTTAAGTCTCCAATAGAAAGCACGCCCTTCCCGAGATTGGTTCCTAAAGCCCTGTCTAAGGTTTTCTATAGCAAATTGACACTGTCACTTAACAATTTCCTATTATGGATTTAAGCTAATTGTTGATATGGCAACTAACTTAATTTGGCATCAAAGACCGAACCAAAGAAGAACAAATTTAAGAAATAATATTTTAATTAAGTTTGCATGAAAATAATGACAAGATCATCCCCTAGTCCTAGATTATGAAATTAGCCAGACATAATTTGAGAAGAAATAAAACCAAGAGAAGGCATCATTTAATTCCAAGGTAAAAGTTAAATAAATAAGTAAACGAATAAAGAAGCCAACCTTGAATTGATGAACAACCTCTTCACTTGTACTAATTCTCAAGCTCAAATTACAAAAGAAACTAAGTGTTTGACAAAGAAATGAATAAAAGAATACAAGACTAATCCTAAGCTAAATGGTGCAGTGATGTTGTCGAAATTGGAAGTCCCCTTTGGCATGTCCTTTGCATCAATTTATAGTGCACAGGGGTGACCATTCGTGGCTGTAATTCTATTGCAAAAATTGCCAAAATCCATTTGACAACCCATTCTCCAGCTTGCATGTAGTTAAAGGGCGCAAGAATTGATCAAATTGTTTCTTTTTTAAAAAAAATAGGCCGGGCTTGAACAGTGCAGGTCCAGTCATTGTACAGTGTCAAACCAGGCCGGTGCACTGTGCCAGGCCCAGGCCCGACAAAAACAGCCCATCATCCAAGCCCGCTATCCATTTGCGCATCCGGATCAGGACGTGGGTCGGGTCTGCGTGGTCGGGTCTGAAACTCACCCACGCGGGTCGACCCAAAAGGAATCAAGCCGTCTTCAACCCGCCTTGCTCATCTTGCCGGCAGTTGCGTCAACGGCGAGACGAGACGAGACGAGGCGAGGAGGAGGTGAGCGCGGCGGAAAAACCCGGGGGAGCTTGGCTAATGGTGCGGTTGCAGGCAAGGCGAGTTGGGTCAGATGGATCCCGTTGGGTCATCGCTGCTAGCAGCGACGGTGGTGGCACTGCAACGGGGTTGGTGGCACAGAATGGAGGCGCAATGGAAGAGCCGGCGTGAGGTGGTGTCGCTGATGGCCAGAGGAACCGTGGCCGTCGCGTGCAGAGGGAGGCGGGTTGTCGGGCGTGGTAATCGGGTCTTGACATCCTGCCGGCGGGTCAGGTGACGGCAGAGGACAGGGGCTACGGCGTCTGGTTGGCGACGACGTGGGGAGTTTGCAGGTGGTGGTGGTGGCGTGAAAGGTGGCCCGGAGCTCTTACGAGTGAACAGTAACAGTGAGGCTGACGAACTGTTACTCGGGTTTTTTTCTTCAGTTTTCTTCTTTGGTTTTCATGCTTTGCTCGGGTAGAATCGATCGTGCTGATAACGTGTTATGAATATGGTTTTAATAAAGTGAAGAGAGGAGGAGAAGAAGCAAGGGAAGAAGGAGAAGAAACTAGGAAGAAGCAGATGTTGCGTTCATCACCACCATTTGATTGATGATAGTTACACATACGTATATATACTCTGGGGAAATATCTTGGTAGGTGGGTAGGTATGCACATGACATTCATACATATTTTATAACACCAAAATCCATTTGACAACCCATTCTCCAGCTTGCATGCGGTTAAAGGGCGCAAGAATTGGTCAATTTGACCAAGTGTTACTCTTCCCTTAGGAGGCCACGTGGGTTGGAGCTCACTTTGGAAGATTTCACCAAAAATTCAACAAGCCCAAGCTCCTGGAATTTCTCTTGGTGATTTGCTGCATTTAAATAATTGCTGGATGCTTCAACAAAATTCCAAGTTAGTCCAATTCATCCAGTTTTATTCCAAAGAAGTCCATAAATTCTTCATTTTCTGCAAAAAGGGACCTCGCACACTAGGATAAGAAATTTATTAAAATTATATAAAATAAATGCTAGAATAAATTAAATTAATAATAAAACAAAAACAAAAATCATAAAATAAACCTCAAAATGATGTGTAAAATATTCACACATCACGCCTCAAACATAAACTTTTGCTTGTCCCCTAGCAAATAACGTGAAAATGAGGGTAAAAAAAGAATCACTCAATCAGGGCAAATCAAACCGACAAGTCCAACTCACAGAAGATCCTTCGAAAAATATCCCAAGGAGTCAAGATTCCCGACCTGCAAAGAACCTTAGTGGGAAGAATTCAATTAGAACCGACATCATTTGAACAAATTTTCCTACTTCCTCATTTTCGCTGAAAAAAGAGTAGATTAGTTTTTGGCATTTTATTAAAGTAAAGAAAGAAGTCAAATAAGCAGGTTCATTCCTTAATCTCCACTAATAGTAAGGACTACAATCAAAAAGATCAAAAGGACTTTAGTCAGGTTGTGATGGGGCTTGGGTTAAGTTGACAAGAAATGGGAAAAAGAAAGAACAAAAGATGCAAATGCTCGAACGAAAATTTTGTTCCATAACACCTAGCTAAATAAAATGATTCTCGGACGGTTCCAAGTCTGTGTGCGTGATGGAGAACTTTTTTTTCTAACTTGTTTATGGATTTTTTCCTTTTTTTTTGCATATGGGAAGAGACAATTATTTTGATGAAGAAATAGCTCCTTGTCCTTTTCTCACTATTTTTTCGTGTTTGTTTGAGAAAAGAAGAAAAATAAACAACCATCTCCAACATCTACACGGGCTCCTTGTGTTGTGCCTAAATAAATGAACCGATAAATCATCAAGTATGTATCAAGTGCTAAAAGGTACAAAATAATTCAAGCAAATGCAAAAAGGAATGGAAAAGGAAAAGAAAATGTGATGATAGCCATGGCTTCAAAATGGTTAAGGTAGTGAGTTGCGTTTGAACGAATGATGGCTATCAATACGGGCTCAAAAGAGGTTAGCAAGGGAAAGATATATACATATAGGTAGGCTGTGTCTAAAAGGTTAGTGTTGCAAACCAAAGAAAACGCCTTAATCATGTCCAAATGAAGTTGTCCTTGAAAAATTTCGCCTCGGCTAAGTTATGAACCTGTTCTAAGACCTGTTATTAATGCCAATTTTTCTTTTTTTTTCTTTTGAAAAGTAATAGCGAAAGGAGTTACTCGGATAATGTGAATCAAATGACATGGCGGCCAGAAAGATATTACCCGGCCCATGTAGAAATTTTTTTTTAAAGGCCATTGCAAACCCGAAAACACCTGTCATACATGGGACATAAATGTTGAATTTTCTGTTCGACTATCAAGTCGGAACCAATAAGCCCATTTGAGTGATTTGTGATTTACAAAAATTTTATTCATGCAAAGAAAATAACAAAAATAAAAATAAATTTTGAAAAATTTATTCATGCACGCTGAGAAGATAAAAATTGAAAAACAAATAATCAATTTGCACCCCCAAACATGAAATGTGCAGTGTCCTCACTGCACCAGAATATAAAAAGGAAAGATAGAACCCGATTTTTTCTTCTTGGGGTTGCCATAGGGATTACGTCTTATTGATGCAAAACGAAATAATTATGGGTTGCCCCCCACGAAGCGCTTCTTTAACTTCTTGTAGCTGGACTCAATGCCTCTTATGCAGAGGGTGCATCAGCGAATGGTAACACCACCTCTTGTCCGATTGGCTCTTCGGGGAGGTAGAATTTCAGACGTTCTCCATTCAAGGTGAAGGAACCGTCGGCATTGTTTCGAATCACAACAGCTTGAGTCGGGAGTTAAATAGTAGAACATAGTCCCCAACTCTGAATTCTTTTTTGATGATCTGCTTGTCGTGCCATCGTTTGGTCCTCTCCTAGTAGATCTTGGCATTTTCGTAGGCATCCAAACGAATTTCTTCAATCTCGTTAAGCTGGAACAAGCGGTGCTTTCCAGTTGCCTTGGGGTCAAAGTTCAAAACTTTGATTGCCCAGTAGGCCTTGGGCTGGAGCTCGAATGGGAGATGGCAAGACTTCCCGTACACAAGCCGGTAGGGTGTTGTGCCGATAGGGGTCTTACAAGCAGTCCGATAGGCCCATAAAGTATCATCGAGCTTAATAGCCCAATCTTTCCTTGAGGAATTCACCGTCTTCTCCAGGGTCTGCTTGATTGCCCTATTGGAAACTTCCACCTGCCCACTCGTCTGAGGATGGTATGGAGTAGCAATCTTGTGAGTGACTCCATATTTATGAAGTACATCTTCCAACTGTTTGTTGTAAAAATAGGTGCTACCATCGCTTATCAATGCCCTTGGTGTGCCAAATTGACAAAAGATCTTTCTAAGGAATTTGACGACGACCTGGGCATTGTTGGTGGGTGATGCAATGGCCTCCACCATTTTATATCACAATCCACTGCCACCAAGATGTAGCAGTTGGATCGGGAAGATGGGAATGGTCCTATATAGTCTATTCCCCATACGTCGAAAGGTTCGAACTCCAGAATGCCTTGTTGTGGCATCTCATGGCGTTGGGAGATATTGCCTGTGCGTTGGCAACAATCACACGACCGTGTGAATTTCTTGGCATCCTTGAATATGTTCGGCCATAAAAATCCACTTTGCAAGGCTTTCGTTGCCTTCTTCCATGCACTCATATGGCCACCTTAAAGTGAAGCATGGCAGTTGAGGAGTAGATTGTCAATCTCGTCCTCCGGTGTGCAACGTCGAATCAGTCCATCGCCACATCTTTTGAAAAGAAATGGGTCATCCCAGAAATAATTCCTAACTTCATAGAGGAATTCTTTTTCTGCTAATAGTATAGATTCGGGGGCAAGATACTGCTAGCTAGGAAATTTACAAAGTCGGCATACCAGGGAGTGGCGAGGTTGCTTTTGGTTACTGCCATTAATGCCGCCAATTGTTCTTCCGGGAAAGTATCATCAATTGGAAGCTCATCTTCGTTGGAGATGCGTTCCTGAGCCAATCTCGATAGATGATCTGCAACAGTATTCTCGGTTCTCCTTTTATCTCGGATCTCGAGATCAAACTCTTGGAGCAAGAGTACCCACCGGATTAGTCGTGGTTTAGCATCTTTCTTCTGCATCAAGTATTTGAGTGCAGAGTGGTCCGTGTGGACTATAACTTTGGAACCGAGAAGGTTTGAGCGGGATTTCTCGATAGCGAACATGACTACTAACATCTCCTTCTCTGTTGTTGCATAGTTGACCTGTGCATCGTCAAGTGTCTTGCTCGCGTAATAAATTGCATGCAATTTATTACCTTTCCTCTGGCCCAAGACAGCTCCCACCGCATGATCACTAGCATCACACATAATCTCAAAAGGAAGGCTCCAATCGGGAAGTTGCATGATTGGTGCAGAGTTTAGTGCCTCCTTGATTTTCTTGAAAGCTTCCAAGCATGCTTGGTCAAATTCGAAGGGCACGTCTTTGTTGAGCAAGTTGGTCAAAGGCTTAGTAACCTTCAAAAAATCTTTGATGAACCTTCGATAAAATCCAGCATGACCAAGGAAGCTTCGAATTCCTCGAACATTGGTTGGTGGAGGCAGCTTCTCAATCACCTCGATCTTTGCACGATCAACTTCTATTCCTTGTTCGGAAATAGTATGGCCCAAGACTATCCCTTCACGAACCACGAAGTGGCATTTCTCCCAGTTAAGCACCAAGTTGGCTTCTTTTTGTAACACTCGAGATAGATTGGCGAGACATTCATCAAAGGACTTCCCGTAGATCGAGAAATCGTCCATGAAGACTTCCATGATTTCCTCGATCATATCAGAGAAGATTGCCATCATACATCGTTGGAATGTTGCTGGAGCATTGTATAATCCAAACAGAATCCTTCGGTAGGCAAATGTTCCATATGAGCATGTGAATGTCGTCTTCTCTTGATCACTTGGATGGATTGGAATCTGGAAGAAGCCATAATATCCATCCATGTAACAGAAGTAGGAGTGTTTTGCCAGTCTCTCGGGCATCTGATCGATGAAAGGGAGCGGGAAATGATCCTTCCGGGTGACGCTATTTAGTTTCTTGTAGTCGATGCACATGCACCACCCAGTGACTGTCCTTGTGGGGATGAGGTCAATGTTCTCATTGGTGACGACAGTCATTCCTCCTTTCTTGGACACGACGTGAACAAGAGAAACCCATTCACTGTCTGAGATGGGATAAATTATCCCGGCGTCGAGAAGCTTCAAAATCTCCTTTTTGACGATTTCTTTCATGTTCTCATTCAGTCGTCTCTGACGCTCAATTACAGGCTTATAGCCGTCTTCCAAGAGTATTCGATGGGTGCAAAATGAGGGACTTATCCAGGTAAGGTCATCGATAGAATACCCGATTGCTCTTCGGTGTGCCTTAAGTTCTTTCAACAGCTTTCCCTCCTTTTCCTCTGTCAAACTCGCGCTTATGACCACAAGGCATGTGGAATTTTGCCCCAGGAATGCATACCGAGGCTTGGGAGGTAGAGGCTTAAGCTCGACTCTTGGAGCATCTTCTTCGATTGAGTCGTCTAGCATCGTGTTCAACTCTTCAAATTTCATGTTCTCTTCGTCAGATGCCAGAGATAAAATCTCTAATTGGCGTGCATATTCTGCTATTTCAGATCTGGATCCTGAATACCCCTACGATGGGCAAGGCATTCCAATAGAGGATCTGCACAGTCTTCCTATGCATTCTCTTCTTCGACTGCTATTTCATCAATATCAAGGCGGTAGCACGAGTTGTCTGCTACGCTTTTTCGGATCACTTCATCCACAGCGAAGCATATCTTTTCAGACCCGACCTGTAGCGAGAGCTTCCCGCCCTTGACGTCGATAATGGCTCCAGGAGTTGCCAAAAATGGTCGTCCGAGGATGATCGGTACGTGGTTGTCTACTTTCTTATCGAGAATCACGAAATCAACCGGGACGAAGAAATTCCCAATCTTGATAGGAACGTCCTCCAAAATTCCCACTGGACACTTAGCGGACCTATCTGCTAGGTGGAGGGACATAGCAGTAGGTTTTAGATCCCCAAGGTTGAGTTGCTTGCTGATCGATAGAGGGATCACGCTAACACTTGCGCCAAGATCGCAAAGTGCTCTTTCGATGCGTACCCGCCTGATGTCGCAGGGGATCGTGAATGTTCTAAGATATGGAAGCTTGCTTTGAATGATTGCGCTAGTTTCTCCCGTCAAGGCCACTGTCCCATGGTCAATCAATTTATTCTTATTGGAGAATATGTTTAAGAATTTTGCGTATGTAGGCTTGGGACACAGCTTCGATGAACGTAATGCTGATGTAGAGCTTTTTCATTATGTCCAAGAAACGTCCAAACTTCTTGTCATGAACCAGCGGATTAAGCCGCTGAGGGAATGGAATTGGCGGAACGTACGCCTTTACTTCGTCTTGCTTTGCCTTCCCTTTGTCGGCTGACACAGCCTGCTCATGCTCTACAGGCTCGTCTTCCTGCATGGCCTGACCATGCTCTTTCTCTACTACCGGGTCTGGGGGTGGTTGCCGCTCCGGATATTGAGTTCCACTCCTAAGAGTGATTGCATTACATTGTGCATTGGGGTTGACCTCCGGTTTGCATGGTAGTCTACCAGAATTTCCATGGCTAGGACTAGCTTGAGCAATCTGACATTCAAGATTGTTGATTTTTTTAGAAAGTCCCTTCACGACCTATCATTGTTCTTCCATAAATGACTTGAGTAGTGACTGCAAGTCATCTTTAGGAGCCTGCTGATACGCTTGTTGGTATGCCTGTGCAGATTGTTTTCGAGGAAATCCGGAGGACCTCTTCCGGTTGGGTTTTGAGCGGGCTGTTGAGGTTTCCAAGAGAAGTTAGGGTGCTCCCTCCAACCTAGGTTGTAGGTGTTCGAGTAAGGGTCTTTTTGGACCCTCTGGTTGACGTAACTGACTTGCTCTTGGCATGCTTGCTCATAGCCTCCTTCTACTAGGCACTCGTGATAGCTTCCTTCGTACTTAGCACAGGAATGCGACTGTCCTTCCCATTCACCTTCAAGATGGCATCCAACTTGGCGTTCATCAGGCTCATAGTATCGAGTTCAAGAATGCCGACAGTTTTTCCGCCAGGTATCTCGGCAGGCCAATTAAATTTGTTGCTGGCGACGTGCTCGAATAGCTCGTACACATCCTCAGCATCTTTAGCTAAAGCTACTCCTCCGGCTACTGCATCAACATGTGCACGGAGGGTCTCGTTTAGGCTAGCATAGAGCTTCTCCACAATCAGCCAATCTCGAAGGCCATGTTGTTGGCATCTTCTTATTGCATCTTTAAATCTTTCTCACCCATCGTAGAACGATTCATTGGCCTTTTGTTTGAACTCCATTATGTTGTTCCAAAATATCATGGCCTTGCTGGGCGTGAAATTTTTTTTCAGAAGAGCCTGGGATAGGGCAGACCATGTATTAAATGTCCTAGGAGCTTGTGGCGTCAACCACGCCTTTGCCTTGTCTTTGAGTGAGAAAGGAAAGAGGCGCAGCTTAATAGCGTCTTCCGAGGCTCCAATCACCTTGATCGCGTCTCAGATATCCAAGAAATCTTGCAAGTGTTGATTTTGATTTTCAACAGAGCAGCCCCCGAAAGGATCTTGCTGGAGCATCTTGATAAGGGCCAACATTAGCTCAAAGTTGTTTGCTTGCACAGTTGGGCAGACCACACTAGACTATGCAAGAGTTGCATCTGGGATTGAGAAATCTCGGACAGGCCTTCCTCGGGGCCCGAATTGGACTCCCTCGATATGTTCAGCCATTTCTGCTTCGATTGAGGTGCCGTCCTCTGACTCCTTCTCGAGCCGAAGTCTACGGAGTTTGGCCCAAAAGTTTCTTTCGATCTCGGGATCTAGCTTTCCAGGAAGTACTCCTGAGCTCCTAGTATTCATGCACCAAAGAGATCTGAAGAAGAAACCACACAGAACAAATGGGTGAAAAAGGGAAAAAAATCTAGATTAACCAAATCAGTTTCCTATAGAAAATCTTAGACTGGGCTTTAGGAACCGACCCCGGCAACGGCGCCAAAAACTTGATAGCCTCCTGCAAGTATACTGGGTGTTGTAGTACCAAGGTCGTCTCACAGGGATCTTTGCTAAGTACTATTAACAGTGTGACACACGACTATCTAGAAAATAAACCCTCGAAGAGGAGTCGATTGAGTAGACCAAATAAGTAAACAAGTAAACAGCAAAGAATGGTTAAAAAACGACATGACAATAAATAAAAATACCTAGGACTTCGGGGAATCCCTTGCCACAATTTCCATGCAATTAAGTGCAGCACAACCAAGCCGTATTTTGTCACTACATGACCTGCCTGTGTAGTTATGAAATTAAATCCTAAAAATACTCTTCTTTGAAAGAACCGGTAAACTCAATTCTATCAATAGCCTACTTCCGTAAGCCGTAAAACCCCTTCCTAACTTATCTCCACTATCCATTCTACCAGTGTTGAAATAAATTAAGAGCTTTAAGTTCTTACCTTTAAGTCTCCAATAGAAAGCATGCCCCTCCCGAGGTCAGTTCCTAAAGCCCAGTCTAAGATTTTCTATAGGAAACTGAAGCTGTCACTTAACAATTTCCAATTATGGATTTAAGCTAATTGTTGATCAGGCAACTAAATTAATTAGGCATCAAAGACCGAATCAAAGAAGAACAATTTTAAGAAATAATATTTTAATTAAGTTTGCATGAAAATAATGACAAGATCATCCCCTAATCCTAGATTATGAGATTAGCCAGACATAATTTGAGAAGAAATAAAACCAAGAAAAGGCATCATTTAATTCCAAGGTAAAAGTTAAATAAATAAGTAAATGAATAAATATGCCAACCTTGAATTGATGAACAACCTCTTCACTTGTATTAATTCCCAAGCTCAAATTACAAAAGAAACTAAGTGTTTGACAAAAAAATGAATAAAAGAATACAAGACTAATCCTAAGCTAAATGGTGCAGTGATGTTGTCGAATGGAAGTCCCCTTTGGCTTGTCCTTTGTGTCAATTTATAGTGCACGGGGGACCATTCGTGGCTGTAAGCCAATTGCAAAAATTTCCAAATGTTATGAATATGGTTTTAATACAGTGAAGAGAGGAGGAGAAGAAGCAAGGGAAGAAGGAGAAGAAGCAGATGAATGAAAACCTCATCAAGAAAAAATTTATAGGCAAAAAACCTCATCAAGAAAAAAATTTGGTTTTAAGAATGTTTTCATACCTTTGGTTTTAAGAATGAACTTGATGAATGAAAACCTCATCAAGAAAAAATTTATAGGCAAAAAACAAAAAGATAAGGAATAAACCCTGAAATTTATGGTCATTTCATATATGTTTAAGGAAAATGAATAATAATTAACTCAAATCCCGAAACGAAGTGAGGGTTTGCGACTAGTATAAATATATTTTGGCGGGATTAATGTCACATTTTGTCCCTGTGTTGCCCCCTCAAATTGAAATTCATCCTTGTGTTGAGTTGTGATTGGTTTTGATCCCTCAGTTGGTCAACTTTTAAAAATTTTAGTCCTTTTTACCGATTTTACCCCGAAATTTAGCCCTTTATTGTTCAAACCAATTTACCCACCCGAAATTCGACACAACTAACCGACCCAAGCCGGAACCCTATTAAAAAATCTCCAATAAACAAATAACTCTACCTCCCAACATCAAAAATCTTAAAATCATAAAAGAATACAAATTATTTTTTAAAAATTTTTTGAAAAATTAAAAAATCATAAATTAAATTATTTTTCAATTTTAAAATTTTAAAATTTAAACATATCTTCTCCACATGTTTTTTCTATTTTTTTTATTTTTTTCTTTCTTCTTCTTGTTCTCCTCTTCCTTCCCCTTCAACATCAAAAATTTAAATACTATAAAAAATACAAATTATTTTTAAAATTTTTTAAAAACTAAAAATCATAATTTATATTATTTTTTTAATTTAAAAATTTGAAAAATTAAAATTTTTTATCTATTTTTGTTCTTTTTTATTTTCTCCTTTCCTTCTTCTCCACACATCCAAAAAAAATTATATTTTTAAAAATTTTTAAATTAAAAAATAATTTACTTTAAAATTTTTTATTTTTAAAAAAAATTTAAAATTTTTTTTGTACTTTTTTTATTGATTTCTAAAATTTTGATATTGGAAGATAGAGTTATATATTTATTGGAGAATTTTTAATGGGGTTCCGGATTGGGTGGGTTAGTTGGGTCGAATTTGGGGTGGGTAATTTGGTTTGAACAATAAAGGGCTGAATTTAGGGGTAAAATCGGTAAAAAGGACTAAAATCTTAAACAATTGACCAACTGAGGGATCAAAACCAATCAAAACTCAATACAAGGATGAATTTCAATTTGAGGGGGCAACACAGGGACGAAATATGACATTAATCCATATTTTGGCAGTAATGGTTTAACTTGGGCCTTCAAATCATATATTTAGTATCTCGTTTGTTAGATATTAATGTATCAATTGAAGGCACAAGTTCCGTAAGCGCCCCCGAACTACCGCATCGCTTCTTGGCTGCATGCGTTCCCTTTTTATTTACTCTTCCGTTTAATGCAAGTGAAGCGAAGAGGACCCCACCCCAAACTTGTTACGTTTTTTTTGCTAAAAATGGAAATAACCATGGGTTGCCTCCCACGCAGCGCTTCTTTAACTCCTTGTAGCTGGACTTGGAGCTCGTCATACTGAAGGCATGTTTGTGAACGGTAGTACTACCTCTTGTTCGATAGGCTCTTCGAGAATGTACAACTTGAGATGTTACCATTCACTGTGAAAGTACAGTCGTCTTTGCTCCAAATTTCAATGGCGCCAGACGAACAGACTATGATGACCTAAAAAGGTCCCGACCATCATGACCGAAGCTTTCCAGGGAAAAGCTTGAGTGTGGAGTTGAATAGTAGGACATGGTCTCCAGCCTGAAAATTTCTTTTCAATATCCACTTATCGTGCCACCGTTTGGTTCTTTCCTTGTAGATTTTGGAGTTCACACAGGCATCCAAATGGATTTCTTCCAGCTCATTGAGCTGTAACAAGCGTTGCTCTCCTGTTGCTTTGGGATCAAAGTGTAATGCTTTGATTGCCCAATATGCCTTGTGTTGGAGCTCAAACGAGAGGTGACATGACTTCCCATAGACAAGCCGATAAGGAGTCGTCCCGATAGCGGTCTTGTAGGCAGTCCGGTAAGCCCATAGATTGTCGTCGAGCTTAATAGCCCAATCTTTTCTTGAAGTGCTTACTGTCTTTTCGCGATTCTACTTAATTGCCCTATTGGGGACTTCCACTTGACCACTAGTCTGAGGATGATAAGGGGTAGCAACATTGTGGGAGACTTCGTATTTGCGTAGCACATCCTCCAACTTTTTGTTACAAAAGTGAGTGCCGTCATCGCTAATGAATGCCCTGGGTGTGCCTAATTGGGTAAAATTTTTCTTTAGAAACTTTACAACAACCCGTGCATCATTTATTGGTGAAACGATGGCCTCCACCCATTTTGTGACGTAATGAACTGCAACCAAGATGTAGCAGTTGGATCGGGAGGATGAGAATAGTCCCATAAAGTCGATTCCCCATACAACAAAAGGTTCGACCTCCAAAATTCCCTGCAGTGACATGTCATGGCGTTGTGAGATGTTTCTTGTGTGCTAGCAATGATCGCATGATTGTGTGAATTTCTTGGCATCCTTGAATAAACTAGGCCAGAAGAATCCACTATGCAACACTTTTGCTGCCATTTTGCCTGCCCTCATGTGGCCGCCATAAGACAAAGCATGATAGTTCTGAAGAAGGCCGTCAATCTCGTCCTCGGGCAGGCATTTGCGGATCATCCCATCGCTGTAACTTTTGAATAGTAGCGGGTCATCCAGAAGTAATTTTTGACATCAGAGAAGAATTTCTTTCTCGGGGATGTGACTGATTTGGGAGCTGGACACCGCTTACTAAGTAGTTGAAAAAATTGGCGTACCACGGGGTTGCGCTTCTAGGCACTACTACAAGGCTGCCAATTGTTCCTCTAGAAAAGAGTCATCAATGGGTAACTCTTCTTCAATTGGGATATATTCCTAGGCCAACCTTGAGAGATGATCTGCTACTATGTTCTCGGTTCCCTTTTTTGTCTCGAATTTCGAGATCAAACTCTTGGAGTAAAAGCACCCACCAATTGGTTATGCATCTTTCTTCTGCATAAGATACGTGAGTGCTGAGTGATCGGTGTGAACTATAATTTTGGATCCGAGAAGATAAGAGCGGAATTTCTCGACGGCAAATAATACCGCAAGCATCTCCTTTTCAAGCATAGTTGACTTCCGAATCATCGAGTGTCTTACTATCCCTTCATGTACCTTGAAATGGCACTTTTCCCAGTTAAGAACCAAGCTGGCCTCTTCACACCTCCACAAGACTCGAGAAAGGTTGGCTAGACATTCGTCAAAAAACTTTCCGTAGACCGAGAAGTCATCCATAAAGATTCGCATGATTTATGGGTTCATGTCGGAAATATCGCCATCATGCAGCGTTGGAATGTCATTGGAGCATTACACAAGCCAAATGGCATTCTCCGATGGGTGAATGTGCCATAAGGACATGTGAATGTCGTCTTTTCTTGATCAGTTGGGTTGATAGGAATATGGATGAAACCAAAATATTCATCCAAGTAGCAAAAGTAAGAGTGCTTGGCCAACCTCTCGAGCATCTCGTCAATGAAGGGGAGTGGAAAACGATCCTTCCGGGTGACACTATTCAACTTTCTACAATCGATGCACATGCGCCTTCATGTGACTGTCCTCGTGGGGATTAGCTCATTGTTCTCATTTTCCACGACAGTCATTTCCCACGACGTGAACAGGAGAGACCCATTCACTGTCCGAAATTGGATAGATTATCCCAACGTCCAACAACTTCAAAATGTCTTTCTTGACAACTTCTTTCATATTTTCACTTTGTCGACGCTAGCGCTCGATCACCGGTTTATAGCCGTCTTCTAGGAGTATTCTATGGATATAGAATGAGGGACTTATCTCGATGAGGTCATCGAAAGAATACCCGATCGCTTTTTGGTGTCTTTAATACACTCAACAGCTTCTCTTCCTCTTCCTCCGTCAAACTTGAATTTGTGATAACTGGGAAAGTGGAGTTAGGTCCCAGGAATGCATAACGAAGCTTGGGAGGTAGAGGCTTTAGCTCAACCTTTGGATCGTCATCCGCTGTTGAGTCTTTAGGCGTCTTGCTTGATTCCATGAATTTTTTTCATCTTCTTTAGACGCCAGAGATAAGACCTCAAGTTGGCATGTACAATCTGCTATCTTAAGATCTAGATCCTGAATGCCTTTATTAAGAGCAATGCATGCCAATAGAGGGTCTGCACAGCCTGCTTGTTGAAAATTTTCTTTCTTGGTAGGTTTAATTGATTTCAGGGTCTTGGTTTCCTTTGCAGGATTACCTTTCCCAGAGTAAGTCTTCATGGTTTGAGTTTGAGTGTTTGAGAAATTTGAGTGATTTAGGATTTGAGTTTCGAGTGTTCTGTGTTTGAGATGATTTTTGGTGAGAGTATGAGAGAGAGAGAAAAATTCGGGTATATGTTTGTCTAATGATGGAAGGAAGTCCACGGGTTTGAAGGAACGGTTAAATGGTCTTAACTCCTCCACCTTCTTTCTTGCTTTTTCCAGACATGGGAAGTTTAAAAAGTAACTTCCTTTTGCAGAGCATGAACCATCTTGTAACCTCCTTTTCTAGTAATCGCTGGATAATAATCGTTAGGTGTTGGTAGATGGTTTTTCCAAAAACCCTATCTTTCCTACTTGATGATGCTTCGACACTCGTAGATGGTTTCTTTTGAAACCAGATCCTCACCAATCTTCCCACTTAGTCTTTCTAATGATCTGAACTACTTTTGAATATGTCCTCATTTGCTTGTACGCTTAGTGTTTGTGTGCAAGAGTTATGATTGCATTATACTAATGAATGAAGATGCGTGAGCACATATACGCAAATATGGTTTATGCAACAACCATACTAACTTACAAACATTTATGGTAGATTGCACATGCCGAGTTCTAGTCTTGTTTTTGTAAATTACTCCTCTTTGAGTGGTTTAGTGAAGATGTCAGCAAGCTGATTTTCAGTCATTACAAACTCAATTGCCGCATCTTTCTTCAACATATGATCTCGGATGAAATGATATCTAACTTCAATGAGCTTAGTCCGAGAGTGTTGTACAAGATTTTTGGTCAAGTTGATTGCACTGGAATTATTACAATAAATAGGCACATAGTTAAATGTTATTCCATAATCAAAAAGGGTTTGCTTTATCCATAGGACGTGAGCACAACATGCTCCATCCGCAACATATTCAACTTTTGTGGTTGGTGTTACGATCGAATTCTGGTTCTTGCTTGACCAAGACACAAGGGATTGTCCAAGTAATTGACATGTCCTATTTGTACTTTTCCTATCTATTGTACACCCTACAAAGTCAGGATCTGAATAACTTGTCAAAGTAAAAGCGTCGACTTTGGGATACCATAATTCCAATGAAGGTGTACCTTTTAAGTATTTAAAGGTGTGTTTTATGGCTCTAAGATGAGAATCTTTAGGACAAAATTGAAATCGAGCACATAAATACACACTAAACATGATATCAGGTTTAGTGGCAGTAAGATATAAGACACTAGCAATAATGCCCCTATACATCCTTACCATTCTTATCTTTATCGAGTTTAGTAGTTGTACTCATAGGTGTAGGACTTGATTTGGTTGCATCCAAACCATATCTCTTTAGCAATTCTCGAATGTATTTAGCTTGATTGATGTAGATGCACCTTCAAGTTGTTTTCTTGAAATCCTAGAAAGTATGTGAGTTCACCCATCATACTCATTTCAATTTCTTGCAAAGAAAATTATTAGTAGTACAAAAAACGATATCAACAACATATATTTGCACAATGATCACATCATTTTTATTTGTATTGGTAAATAATGTTGAGTCAACTTTTCCTTTCCTAAATCCTTTGGATACAAGATAAGTGCTTAATCTATCTTACCATACTCTAGGTGCTTGTTTAAGACCATATAGTGCCTTTTTGAGTTTATACATATGATTAGAATATTCATAACTTTCAAATCCGGGTAATTGCTCAACATAGACTTCTTCTATAATAAATCCATTTAAGAATGCACTTTTAACATCCATTTGGTATAACTTGAATGACTTAAATGATGCAAATGCAAGCAACATGCGAATGGATTCTAACCTAGCAACAAGAGCAAAAGTCTCATTATAATCTATACCTTCTTCTAGAATAAAACCTTAAGCAACTAACATTGCTTTGTTTCTTACCACAATCCCGGGTTCATCAAGCTTGTTTCTAAAGACCCATTTTGTTCCAATTACGGGGTGTTCTTGAGGTCATGGTACCAGCTCCCACACATCACTCCTTTTGAATTGATTGAGCTCTTCTTGCATGACATTTACCCAAATTTCATTAAAAATGGTTTCATTTGCATTTTTGGGTTCCACTTGTGATAAGAATGCAAGATGTGTGTTCACATTATGCATGGAAGACCTTGTAGTCACTCCTCTGGAGATATCACCAAGAATAGCATCTATTGAGAGTCCTCTAGGTGCTCTGATGTTTCCATGAGTGTACTGTGAAGTTGATGCTTGTGTAGTCACATCTGGTTTTTCTCCAACCAGATTCGGCAGAACACCAGGTTGTTTTTATGACACTTCTTGTGGAATTAATACAGGCAGTTTAAGTTTCCGTAAGCAATATGACACTCATATACAAGCAAAAGATGCAGCGGAAGCAATGGAAACTTAGCCAAGAACCACATGTGAAGCATATAAACCGTATAACAAAATTTCGTACCTTGTTCGGTTGAGGTCTTTCACCCAACTGCTGGAACGAATCATCTAGACCAAGACGACGGATGGAACGAATCAGTTAGAGCAAGAAGAAGCCCTGCTCCTCTACGGTATCCTCACAAACCATGACCTTCTCAGAATCGTCACACGAATCCAAGAACGAGCTCCCCGGACTGATGTGCTAGCAAGAGTAAAACCGGGAACTTGTGTTTGTGGTGTTTTTGGTGTTCTTTTTCTTTCACAAAGAAAGGGGTAAGTGTGTGTTTTCTCAAGCTCTCAAGAACACTTCTCAAGACTCAATGCTCTGAATTTTTCAGACACAAAAACGTTCTAACCAACCCAAGTGTGAAGAATAATGCCTTAGACAAAAGCATGTGCATGCCAACTCACAAAGGCATGTCAAAGTGGACAACACCTTTGGCCAACATGTTTCCACTAACTCTTAGTGGGAATATTCATCACAAGGCTGCAATAATGGCTCCACTAATCTGATGCTTAGTGAACCAAACCACCCCAAAACGACCTGGTTCAACCATGGTCCAACCACGGTCCAACCACACCCGGTCCAACCATGGTCCAACCACGGTTCGACCATCTGCTCGAATCAACGGTTCTATGTGTGTGACCCTGTAGGCACTTGTAACGTCCGGCAATAATTGTAAAATCTCATTTTACAATTATAAGCAAAGAGCGGCGTCTAGCAACACATCATTGCTACCCGAACGACAAGATCAGTACTGATTCTCTATGCCTCGGAATATGTCATCGTCCCTTCGTCCCATTATAAAGATTAAACCGAGACATGGAATATGTCAATCTCGTATATGTTTAATCTCGGTTTCTTGATCCTCGAGTTAACTGTGTAAAACGGATACCAATGATATCAACATATCATAATCCGAGCACGGCCGTGCATTTACAGTTCAACTCTATCAAGAAACCATCCGATAATATACCCGTTATATGGGTTGGACGAATCCCCTCTTGATCAATCAAAACCCACTACATACTCGGCATATACCCGATGATTACCCTTATGTCCACCCAGTTACGGGTGACTAGGAATAATATCAAAGTACATGATTCATATGTTGGATACCTTGACGATCTCAGGTCGGAGGACAATCACATCTATAAGAACCACTAATGACATACATATAACGTTCCATGTAGTGTTCTTATGTGGGTCGGTCCAGTCCACAAGTTCTCCAACTTGTACCCGTATGTAGAATTCATATCACATATAAATTCTCAACATACGCTAGTCTTAACTTATTATTACAACCCATCCGTAATAATAACCGACTAGGGACATTTAAGAATATACATATCAAATATATATATATACTAGGGTTATAAGTATGTGCAAGCGTTTATCTCATAAACGATACTTATTGGAATAACCTTAAAGTGTATGTACATGACTATAAATAAACATCCATGATTGGCTTTTGGGCATATTACTAACAATCTCCCACTTGCACTAAAGCCAATCATCCATGTATCTTATACATGTGGATCTAGCATGACCATCATGCTTCAGTTGCATGAGAAGATTAGACAATGTATCTTCTACATTGTTCCCAGAAGGAACTATACACAGCCTTAGTTGTAGAGTCGGTGGCTGTTCTTGCTTGGAACTCTTCCAGCTCACAGTACCACCTCCAAGACAAAACACATATCCTTATTGCGATCTAAAATCATCCCTGTCAGTTTGGAAGCTGGCATCTTTGTAACACTTTACAACAAGCCCATCAACGCTTCCGTAAACCAGGAATGCATCCTTAGTGCTTCTCAAGTACTTAAGGATATTTAACCGTTATCCAGTGACTTTCACCGGGATCAGATTGGCATCTGCTTGTGACACTCAAAAGCATAAGTGACATCCGGCCTAGTACATTGCATGGCATACATGATAGATCCTATTGCAAACGCATAAGGAATCTAACCCATCCGCTCTCTCTCCTTAGTCATACTAGGATACAGAATCTTTGAGAGAGCTATGCCATGTGACATGGGCAAGAAACCGTTCTTGGTATCTTTGCATGCTAAACCTCTTTAGCATCCTGTCAATATATGTACTCTGACTTAGCCCGAGAAGCCTTTTGGATCTATCTCTATAGATCTTTATGCCTAACACATAGGCAGCATCTCCTAAGTCCTTTATTGAGAAATTCTTTCCTAACTAAGTCTTTGCAGATTTTAGTGTCGGAGTGTCATTCCCAATAAGTAGGATGTCGTCAACTTACAACAACAAGAAAACAAAAATGCTCCCACTAACCTTCTTGTAAACATATGAAGCATCTTCACTTTTAATGAAACCAAACTCTTTGATTACATCATTAAAACGAAGATTCCAACTCCTTGAAGCTTGCTTAAGTCCATAAATGGACCTTTGCAACTTGCATACCATATCTCATAGTCATGACATGCAGCTATTAGCCTATAGAATCCGGATGGATTTAACTATGGCGACTGGTGAGAAGGTTTCATCATAGTCAATTCTATGAACTTGCTTGAAACCTTTTCGCAACCAATTGCCCTTTAAAGGTAATCATATTACCATCCATGTAGGTCTTTCTCAAAAACCCATTTACACCCTATAGGATTAACCCTTTCAGGTGGATCAACCAAGGTCCATACCTTGTCTTGATACATGGATTCCATTTCCGAATTCATAGCTTCAAGCCACTTCTTGGAGTCAAGACCCGTAATGGTCTGCTGATAGGAAGTGGGCTCATTCTCGTCTATGAGCATCACGTATCTGGTATGGGTCATAAGAAATCCACATTTCTCAGGCTCATACCGAGTCCTATCCGACCTACGCGGTCCATGTGTTATAGGTACAGGATTCTCATCCACAACAACTTGCGGATCCTGTCCTTTGTTCCATCACAGCCTTTTTAGCTCGAACTTCTTCGAGTTCTATTATCCTCCCACTGATTCTTCTAGAAATGAACACTATTTCTAGAAAAATAGCAGTCCGAGCCACAAACACTTTGTGCTCTATGGGATTATAGAAATAATACTCTTTAAGGTATCATACAAAAGGCACTTGTCAGATTTAGGGTCGAGTTTATTTGATGCTTCACATCTCACGTAAGTCTCACAACCCTAAATCCTCATAAAAGACAAATTGGGACGCTTCCCAGTCCATATCTCATATGGTGTTTTTTCTACCGAAATAGATGGAACACGGTTAAGGTATATGCAGCACTCAATAATGCATGTCCTAAAAGAAATAGAAAGGTCAGCTTGACTCATCATAGAACGAACCAACTCCAACAAGGTTCGGTTCCTCCTAATGGATACACCATTCCAATGAGGCACACCCAGTGGAGTAAGCTGTGATACTACATCACAACCCTTTAGATGATCAAGAAACTCTTGGTCTAGTATTTACCGCCTCGATCTCTTCGAAGCATCTTAATACTTTCGGAGTCGATTCTGTACTTCATTCTTGAATTCTTTGAACACTTCAAAGGATTCCGACTTGTGTCTCTTAGATCCACATAGCCGTATCTACTGAAGTCATCAGTAAATGTAATGAAGTATGGAAAACCACCTCTAGCCTGTGTAGAATATGTATTAGACCTAGCAAGTCCTAGGCTCTTCACCTTTACCCGTAAAGGAAGCCTTAGTCATTTTGCCTAACAAACATGACTCATATGTCTCATATGATTCAAAATCAAATGAGTCTAAAAATCCAACTTTATGGAGTTTAGGAATACGAGTCTCGTTTATATGGGCCAAACGACTATGCCAGAGATAGGTTTCAC
>JAKUCV010007375.1:6806-85354 GCA_028386065.3 Turnera subulata
TTAACCTCACCTTGGCCTGTTACTTAACTCTCGAAACATCAATCGGTCCAAAGCCGGTTCCACCGGAACTGCTCGATATCGAACCCTATATAACAAATAATAAATGCACACATAAGATGCACATAATAGGTATGCTATGATGCCACAAATTATAAATTAAACCCCCCTTCGGTTATACGTTATCATCTCCATAAAATTTATTATGCTTGCCAAAATATAATTACCAAGTGTTATTATTTCATTTTTTCCAAAAAGTATTATTATATATACTTAGTGAAATATTCCTCAGAATATACAATACCATATTTATTTCCAAAAATTTTCATAGCATATATACCCATTTCCTAAAATTATTTACTCTTATAATAATTTTTCAAAGGAAATTCATATTTTAATTACATTTTCTTAAAATAATGTTAGTGATATCATTTTATTTTTTTCAGTAAAACATATTCATATACTTCATATATATATTCTCCAAAATACTATAATTCATACTTACCACATTATTATTATTAAAACCATAACATAATTACCTTAACTTTCAAAAATAACATGTCTAAGTGATTATTTTCTAGATATACCAAATGAATAATTATCTCAGGTCAAATTAATTATTCTGCCCATTTCTAAAAATTATACAATTTATGAAACCTTATATTTTTTTTCCAGATATATATTTTCCAGAAATTATCTAGCATATAAATATATTTTTTTTGTTTTAAAACGGACTGGGCCAAGTCCAATCCCAGCCCATCTCAGCAGTCCAGTGGGCCAGGCAGGAGCCCAGGCACAGACCCAAACCAGGCCCAGCGAGACAGGCCCGCACCCAAGGCCTTAATCCAGGCCCACGCGCAGACCACAGCCCGCCCAGTCAGCCCACAGGGTCAGCCCAGAACCCAAAAGCCAAGCCCACCCGGATCCACAAGAATCCAGGTCAAACGTGACCCATCACAAAACCCATCTAAAACCGAGGCCAACCCGGGTGCTCACCTAGCGTGCCCAGCGGCGGCGACGAATAGACGAGGACGCAGCGTGACTGGGACGAGCATGCGAGGCGGCACAAGACGGCGATGGCTGGTGACGAGGGCGGCTGACGAGGCGACGTGCCGCCGTGGCTGCAGGAGAGGAGGAGGCGGCGACTTGCTCGTCGTCGGGTTTGGATCTCCTCACGGCGGCGCTGCTACGTGCTTTCGAGACGGCGGCGCGAGCAACAAGCAGCAAGGCGACGAGGAGGCCGGTTCACTGCTCGTCTTGGCTCGGCGGCGTCGTCGGCTGGAAGGGCTGAGCGTGGCTCCACGGTGAGGAGGAAGGTCGCAGCATCGAGGGAGGAAGCATCGGCGGCTTCATGGGGAAAGACCCGACCCGGCGACATCTGCAGCGAGGCGACGGGGTTCTGGCGGCGACGATCGGAGGAGAAGAAGAATGGAAGGAGGGAGAGGGGAGATGTGGCGGCCTGCTGTGGTGTTGAGGTTGCAGGCGGCGGTGGCGGCTGGTGGAGAGGCGGTGATGGTGGTGACGGGTGGTCTCGGGTTGTGTGGTTTACGGGAAGATGAAGAGAGGAAAAGAAAAAGAAAAGAAAAGGAGAGGAAAAGGAAGGAGGGCAACGGGTGTGCAGAGAAAATGCAGAGGAAAAAAAGAAGGAAATCACAGGTTACACAGGGCGTCACGGGCAGCACAGGTAAGAGGCGGCTCCACTATGCAGGGTCGTGTCCAAATCGGACAAGAAAATAACTGACACACCCACTAAGTTATTTTCCGGTGTGATTTTTCCGAAGATCCGGGACCCGAAAAATACCGACTTAGGTCCGAAAAATCCACGAAAAAATCCCGAGCGCGGGAAAACCCTTGGTTACGAAAAACGACGCTCGATTTACCTTGAATTAGTTACCCAAGATTAATTCTTTCGGTAAATCACGGTGAAAAGACTTTTACAGTCCCGATAAAATTCCAAATTTTTACCCGGGCTGTTACATTCTACCCCCTTTAAAAAGAATTTCGTCCCCGAAATTCCGTCGTCTTATCTGTGGGTCCTACGATGATAAGCTTCTGGTATACTCTGCCAGGTGTCCAAACTCAACATGAGAAACCGCTTATACCCTTAAGCGACATCTCCTCTGCTTATATAAACCGAACCTCATGACTGACATACTCACACATAGCCATGGACTCTCCACTAAGATCAAGAACTACCTCAGACTCCGAGAACAACAGCTACATCGGTGGCACTGCTTTCCCGACAAGCTCCGATGAAGAACCTCCGAAGAAACGCTTCAAGACGAACATCATCGGCCTGAAAGAACACAAGGTGGTCTCTCGAAGATGCCGGAAGAAGCGTGCTCCCAAAGAAGCTGAGGATAGAAAGGGCAAGGCAACTGCTGAAAGCAGCACTCCGCAGCAGACTCTGACGCAGCTGAACGTCTCACTGAAGAAGATCAGCTCGGCAGTGATGCAGATAGAACTGGCGTGCACGGAGCTCTTCCCTCACATGAAAACCGTCCAAAAACTTGTAAAAGATATAGAGAAGCAAGTAACTCAATAGAGTACTTCTTCTCCGTTGTAAAACTGTTATGCTTTAAATAAAATAAGTTTCCTTTTTAAATCAAAATCTCTTGTGTTACGAAATCTCTCGTTAAATAGAAAAATAAAACATCTCAAAGCAAAATAAAAATCAACTATAAGAATATAAAATCAAATATAAAGGAATTAAAAACAAAACTCGTTTAACAAAACCAAAACATAAAGAAATTAATACAAAAACATATTTCCATGATCGGTGCTCGTATCGGACGTAAACACCCTCGAACCCAAGAAACGTAACATGTGCAACTAACGGTGACGTCTGTTTCCCTCGTGAAAGGGACGTCCGTTATCTCGTAAGGTGACGATCACGAGAGCGTCCTGTGTCCCTCGAAAGAAACGTTACCCACTTGTCCACAAATTCCGCATGAGCCAAAAAACGTCTGCAGAGTCTCGTATCTCTCCACGATGCCCGAACAGCTGTAAGCTTGTCGCACATGCGCTCTACTCGAGGTATGGTCCCATCAGTCTAGCCACAACGGTCACTGATGCATGTGATGAAAGATGCAAGAAAACATAGTAAAATAATGAAAAGAAACGCCAAGGTAGCCAGGGCGTTAGAAAATCGTAATATGAGAGGGAACGGAGAAGCACTTGCGTTAGTAGCCCCAAAAACAAACAAAGTGATGAAATAATAAATGAGGCAACGGTAAAATTTTCAAAATAAAAACAAAATCTTGAAGATCGAAAACAATAATCCCGCTCCCCATAAGAGTATAAAAGACGGAGCGGTGAGGTGTAAATCATCAAAAGCATTTTAAAGCAAACAAACGCTCAGAAAAACAAAACCACAACGTTTAGAAAAACAAAATACCCACGCTTCCAAAACACGATGCCTGCTCCATCATCCGTCTTCTTTGTTGAAGGTGCCAACCTAGGCAGAAGAAACCAGCTGGCCTACAGCATGATCAACGAACATCCAGAAGAACTACCGAACGAGCTTGGCAGAATGCCACGTCTGGTCTTCGTCGACGAACTCTACTCATCCAGATTCTTCGTCACTCTCATGGAAGAGACGTTCTTCCTAGAGGACCATGGCACTCTGAGGACTTCCTTCTACGGCTCGGCAAACTCCGTCATGTTCTTCATCTCCGAAAGACTTCGGGAGTTCAACCTAGAGTCCACTTGCCAATTCCCAGAGCAAGGTTCCTACTACCAGCTCTCGATGACAGCCCAAAGCATGCCCAGAATGACTCGTCTACCTCCAACTTGGCCAAAGGCCCGACTGCTGGTGTGGAACTGTAGAGGAGTTGCTAGACGTTCCCAGGAGTTCTCGCGTACCCTGAGGGACCTGAAGAACCAATACAAGCCAAACATGGTTCTTCTCACGGAGACCCAATGGCAACCTGAAGACGATCACGGTCTCATCCCACTCCGGTTCCCTGCAGCAAACCGGTTCGAGCTTCCTGGCCAGAACAATGCAGGCGGCATGTGGTTCTCGTGGAGCGATAGGATCACGGTCATCATCAACAATGACCCCAACAGCTTCAGGGTCAACGTCGTTCCAAGAAGATGAATGTATTTTCCTTTTTATAAAATATCAATGTAATGTTTATCTTTGTAATGAAATTATTAGTATTATTAATAATATTTATATTTCCGCTATTTATGGCATCATTTACCTCATATGTGTATGTTCTGCTACAGCTGGCGTCCCTTGACTGGATCCATAATGCACTAACTAAAATGATATAAAATAATAAACAAATGGAGCGAACTATGCAAACAAGAACAACAAACACACAAAGACTGCCCAACAAGACCTAACGCCCGCTCCGCTACCAAAATGAAACGCCCCGACCCGTATTTACCGTACATAGTAAACACGTGGCGGAACTATAACGATAGTAAATATAACAAGTAACCCAGCCCAATGGCCCAAAGAAAATATCAATGAGTAAATCCAAGAAACCGGCCCAATGTCACAACATAAACATAAAAAACCTGGCCCATCGGCCCAACATCAAAATAGGTCACCCAAACCCCGGAAACATTAACAATAACACAACCGGCCCAATGGCCCAACAATAGCAATAAACAGCAAAGCGGAAGACTTAACAACTCACAATGACACTGTATGCAACCCATGATGCAACTAATGGATCCGTGTCCTGTCCAAGGGATAACGCCGCAGCCTGTCTGGAATGCATCATACCTGAACCACAAATAACTCAACCTACGGGATGAAAGCCCGCAGGTGAGGGGTGAGTCCGAAGTGCCCACCGGGTAAAACCCATAAGCAAATATACATATACAACAACCGTAAATTCCCAAGTCACATCACCAACAATTAACAAAGGTTCTCACGAACCATAAATGACACACATGTGATTCTAGACACGCTATTCCCATTTTATTATCAGGGCCCCTATCACAAGTTAAATGATGGCCGTCGCCTGGTAGTCAAGCTAGCTAGCCCGTGGACCCTGCCCTGGTACCTCCACGTATAACTGGCACAGACAGGGAGCAGACCCCAAGCACACTCTCCCCCAGCGCCTAAAAATAATAATTGGTACAGACAGGGAGCAGACCCCAAGTACACTCTCCCCCAGCACCATAAAATAATACTACCATCTAGCTGTTCCAACATTTAACTGTGACTTACTAGATGTCTAAGTGTTTCCATTTTATTATTTTCTTTTCCCTCGACTAGTTACTACATTTCTATCATCCAACCATTATCTCATTATCCCGAGCAGGCTCGCAGCCTCTCCTCTCGTCTGGATAATAATCAATACCAAACTGTCATCACATAATAGTACCCCCGGTACTCAACTCACACAATTCTACAGTCAACAACAGCAATATTCTTACTTACATCCACAATTCCAACATCATCAATACTATCAACAGCAACAATAATTTCAACAACATCAACGGTAACAATTATCAACTTAATTCATCACACAACAACCATACACAGCCACAAAGTTTCATACCGGCAAATATCACATATAGCAAACAAACAGCAACTTGATATCATAGGAAGTATATAAATATTTACTTAACCTCACCTTGGCCTGTTACTTAACTCTCGAAACATCAATCGGTCCAAAGCCGGTTCCACCGGAACTGCTCGATATCGAACCCTATATAACAAATAATAAATGCACACATAAGATGCACATAATAGGTATGCTATGATGCCACAAATTATAAATTAAACCCCCCTTCGGTTATACGTTATCATCTCCATAAAATTTATTATGCTTGCCAAAATATAATTACCAAGTGTTATTATTTCATTTTTTCCAAAAAGTATTATTATATATACTTAGTGAAATATTCCTCAGAATATACAATACCATATTTATTTCCAAAAATTTTCATAGCATATATACCCATTTCCTAAAATTATTTACTCTTATAATAATTTTTCAAAGGAAATTCATATTTTAATTACATTTTCTTAAAATAATGTTAGTGATATCATTTTATTTTTTTATATTTTTTTCAGTAAAACATATTCATATACTTCATATATATATTCTCCAAAATACTATAATTCATACTTACCACATTATTATTATTAAAACCATAACATAATTACCTTAACTTTCAAAAATAACATGTCTAAGTGATTATTTTCTAGATATACCAAATGAATAATTATCTCAGGTCAAATTAATTATTCTGCCCATTTCCAAAAATTATACAATTTATGAAACCTTATATTTTTTTCCCAGATATATATTTTCCAGAAATTATCTAGCATATAAATATATTTTTTTTGTTTTAAAACGGACTGGGCCAAGTCCAATCCCAGCCCATCTCAGCAGTCCAGTGGACCAGGCAGGAGCCCAGGCACAGACCCAAACCAGGCCCAGCGAGACAGGCCCGCACCCAAGGCCTTAATCCAGGCCCATGCGCAGACCACAGCCCGCCCAGTCAGCCCACAGGGTCAGCCCAGAACCCAAAAGCCAAGCCCACCCGGATCCACAAGAATCCGGGTCAAACCTGACCCATCACAAGACCCATCCAAAACCGAGGCCAACCCGGGTGCTCACCTAGCATGCCCAGCGGCGGCGACGAATGGACGAGGACTCGCGGCGTGACAAGGACGAGCATGTGAGGCGGCACAAGACGGCGATGGCTGGTGATGAGGGCGGCTGACGAGGCGACGTGCCGCCGTGGCTGCAGGAGAGGAGGAGGCGGCGACTTGCTCGTCGTCGGGTTTGGATCTCCTCACGGCGGCGCTGCTACGTGCTTTCGAGACGGCGGCGCGAGCAACAAGCAGCAAGGCGACGAGGAGGCCGGTTCACTGCTCGTCTTGGCTCGGCGTCGTCGTCGGGTGGAAGGGCTGAGCGTGGCTGCACGGTGAGGAGGAAGGTGGCAGCATCGAGGGAGGAAGCATCGGCGGCTTCATGGGGAAAGACCCGACCCAGCGACATCTGCAGCGAGGCGACGGGGTTCTGGCGGCGACGATCGGAGGAGAAGAAGAATGGAAGGAGGGAGAGGGGAGATCTGGCGGCCTGCTGTGGTGTTGAGGTTGCAGGCGGCGGTGGCGGCTGGTGGAGAGGCGGTGATGGTGGTGAAGGGCAGTCTCGGGTTGTGTGGTTTACGAGAAGATGAAGAGAGGAAAAGAAAAAGAAAAGAAAAGGAGAGGAAAAGGAAGGAGGGCAACGGGTGTGCAGAGAAAATGCAGAGTCACGGGAAAAAAAGAAGGAAATCACAGGTTACACAGGGCGTCACGGGCAGCACAGGTAAGAGGCGGCTCCACTATGCAGGGCCGTGTCCAAATCGGACCAGAAAATAACTGACACACCCACTAAGTTATTTTCTGGTGTGATTTTTCCGAAGATCCGGGACCCGAAAAATACCGACTTAGGTCCGAAAAATCCACGAAAAAATCCCGAGCGCGGGAAAACCCTCGGTTACGAAAAACGACGCTCGATTTACCTTGAATTAATTACCCAAGATTAATTCTTTCGGTAAATCACAGTGAAAAGACTTTTACAGTCCCAGTAAAGATCCAAATTTTTACCCGGGCTGTTACAGCTTCCAACTCCCATGAGTATCTCTTACATAAATTATTATTATCTTAAATTTAATTAATTATGAGAATTTCTATTTCTTACTTAATTTAGTTATTATTGAGATTTAACTAATTCCGAGCAACGCTCGGGCACTTAGCTAGTGTAATATATATTCCATCTTAGAATAGATACTCATATATTTATCTCTATCTTGGCGACCTGGGCCCATGGAACCCATGGACCAATGGACGCAAAACGCAGATTTAAAACAAATTTGATCACAATACATTTGGGCTAATTGTAGTGGCAACCCCAAGTACCCAAGTTGGCTGCAAAGTTTATGTTGGGTCCAGAACACAGAGGAGCAAAAACTCGGAATGGTGGCGCAATATTTTCACAAAATCCTTGCAGACTCGAAGAGGGGATCAGGTACCATTTACTCTTATGGTTAAAGTAAAATGTACTATTTGAAACCAAGTTAAACATGTTATAAATTGAAGAAAGAAAGTTCTGTTAACAATCAATTTAACGATAACACAATTAATGGAGAAAACAAAAGATGATGAGAGAATAAGGGGGGAGATATTATTCTACCGCACCAATCACTGTAACTGGGCTTCCAAAAACACACATTTCAATCACTAAAGCCCAAGGATTGGATTTGGACATGATTATGTGTCTTTTTGCGAAGGGTCAAATTGTGGCGATTGGGACACGACGACCCTATAACCATTCCCTCAGGGCACTGGAATCTTTTTCTATTATGACATCTTTAGGCAAATCATCAATGTACAGAATAATCCTGGACTTCATGACATGTTTAAAGAGATTGAAGAAAAGACAACTGCCAACCTTTGATTCCACGATACAAGTGGTGAAAGAGTGAAAAGGAAATTAATAAAGCATTGTCATTCTATCTTTTGTACTTGTCTGTGTAGTGTTGAAAATTGGGAAGGCAAGTCTTACCTGCCGGCCAGCCTCCCCCTCCTAAGATGATATCCATATCAATTATTTAGAGCAACTATGATGTTTTTCTTTTAATTTCTAAAAGAAATGTAGTGTTATTATTTATTTTTCCATGTATCCAAACTGATTAATTCGAAGTTGACTCGAATTGCTCATCTGATAATTATGGCAAGATCTACAACTTTCTTTGTTAATATATTTGACAATGATTAACAAACATGAAATTTTTAGCTTTGACAAATTGTGTAGCAGAAGTTTTTCTGCCATAACTGCAGTTCAAACCGAAAAAAAAAAAAAAAAACTGTCAGCTCAAAAATTAGGATATCCAAAGCCATTCTTATTGGATGCTGGCAGCTTTTGGTGTTGATTAACTGTTTAATGGAACACGGCACAATCATTTTCTTGTGATGCGATGAGCTGGCTTTAGCTTTACGCATTGTGTTTTACCACTCCTCTAAATAGCTTTTGCCTTTTCCTTTTAATCAAATGCCACTTGCTTTAGCTAAGGCCAGATATGCATCATCGCCACCAGCCACATCTATAGAAATCTATGCAGACTTTGGTTGATTCATATTCTCCATTCGGGCTTTAACTAATAAAAATTATATCCACCGAATCTTTCATCAAATTATATGCTAGATACTGGTTTGCTGTCATCATTCCTGCTTCCAATAAGTGAAAACTAATACTACAAAGATCTGTCTAATCATTTGCCTAATTAGTAATTACTGTGATATAAATTGTAATTGCAACAAAAATGTAGTATAATCATTACAAGGAAGATATGATATAAAAAGTGGTGTAAACTGTTTTCATTGAAATACAACATCCCAAAAGAAAAAACCAGTGATGTTGTTGATGCATAACATTTACACCTTCAATATTTTCTTTCTTCAATCTGTGCAACGAAGATTAAAAAGACCTCTAAACATCTTGTAAAACCAACAAACTGGAGGGTGATCAGTTGGTTATAACACTCAATTAACTTGTCTATTTATCCTCGTTTCTTTACATGACACGGGGACTGTAGTAATTCCCTCGTAGCTCTAAATAAAGAGACAAAAGGGCCTAATAGTATGAGTAACATCAGATCAACAAGTGTGAAAAGATAAAGCATTAGGAAGATGGTGATGGTGATGATGATGGCTGCTGCCGCTGCTATGATGATGATTAGACTCTCTTTCAATCCTCCAACGGAGATGGAGGAAATCATCCACAGAACATGGTAGCCTTAGTGGACCAGTGGTGTGGTACCCGTAAACTTCATGAGCTTTCTCCAGGAGGCGCTGGAACAGGGGATGGTACAAGTATGAGATTGGGATTGCAAACCTTTGAAACCCACCATCTTCATCCTCTAACCCTACTCGAACTGCAAGCCATCCTTTCTTTACCTTCATCTTCTTGTCTTCCTGCATGTACTTGCTCATGTTTCTTTCTATATGTATGTGTATATATTGAGACTGCAAGAGTTATAGGCTAAGGAGAGGGGAGGAAAGGAGAGGAGCTTGTTCTTGGGTCCAGCTAGTGTTGGGATGAATCAATAGTACATAGAGCTTTATATAAAGAGTGAGATGGGAAGGGGCTAGAAATGTGGAAGTTGGTACTTTTTTTTGGGTTGAAAATTTATGGGAATATAAAAATTATTAGTGCCCCCCAATCTCCTCCTCCTCCTAGTTTGTACCATATACGGAATCATTTGTGGTGCTTTTCTCTTCTCACTTTTCTTTAGGTTGTCCTACTACTGCACACAATATCTGTATCATATCATTTTGATGGTCCTCTTGATTCCATCCTACGCCTTCCTTTTACTTTGGAAGGCCAACTCGTGTGGTCTGGATGATCGCTTACTCTCAAGGCCCTGGCTTTTTGCCCTTTTGGAACCACTGTGATTTTAATATTAGTAATTATTTTTCGTTTGTTTTTTTATCTTGACTAATTTGGATTAGGCTCGGATTTGAAGTATGTGAATCAGTCTCAAGACTCAAACCTAAGACTTCCCTTGAGTGGAACCAACTAACTTGTCAGTTGGACTAACCCCATGGTTAATGGTTAATATTACTGATTATTGAGTCGTGCCCTATAGCAATGATCGATCACCTTTTGTTTTGTTGGTCAAGAACTGTGCTAGTACCTTACAACAATTGTGGAGGAAGGGACCGGGGAGGTTAAAGTATTATGAGCAAATATCTCCATTGATTCTCCACCAAACTTTTTGTGCCAGGTTTTTATTGGCATCGGTATTCTCTTCTCCATATTTCTTATAAGCGAATATGCTTTTCCTAGACCATTTTTTACACTATTGTGAGGCATGTTGTTCGGTTTTGTTTGTCTATAAAACCACAAATTGAAATTGACATGGAAATGGAATATATATATTATAAATTTTCATCAACACACCTAACATTGTTAATGGAAACAAACTCTTGCCACATGACAATTTTAAAATCGGATGAACCAATAGATGTAAATTCGCAGTTTCAGACTCTCAGTGAATTG
Organism: Turnera subulata; assembly: GCA_028386065.3. NCBI lineage: Eukaryota > Viridiplantae > Streptophyta > Magnoliopsida > Malpighiales > Passifloraceae > Turnera > Turnera subulata. Next base: position 17,825 of record JAKUCV010007375.1, read on the forward strand.
CAAATGTTGAATACATGGAAATATGGCAAAAAAACAAACGAACTAGGCGATCACCGCATTATGTTTAATAATAGATATTTTTCATCAGTATTAGTATAGTATGTCCAAGAACGAGGATCTCTAACCAACTAAACCTCATTCGAACTCGTATGTCCGGAGGGAAGGTATATATCATGGGCAATCATGCGTTGGAGAGACATTCAAGCGTGACATTGTCACCCTTGGGGGAGGAAATGGTATATCTTATGTATTTAGTTGCGTCCTTGTAACAATATATATATATATTTGATTTTAGAACTACTGGGTAGTTGCGTTTATTTCACTAACCTATTAATATAGTTGGATAAGACGTAATGAAATAATACAATTATTCCCACAAATGTTTTTTATAATGCCATAATTCTGTGACAAAAAAAAATCTATAATATTTGCGCAATGTACTTGCGATTTAGTATACATTAACCAATCAAATTATATACGAATTTTGAAAATGGTCAAGGATCTTCTCCTCCTCCGGATTTTGCACGTTTTCATTTTTATTTACTTAAGACCATCTCCAGTCTCAGGCTCTATCCGGAGGCTCTATTATTGCCATATCAGCGCCACATCAACGCCACATCAGACAGAGCCTTCACTTACATTTAGAGCCTCTGATATCGTCCAATCATACAGGCTCTATTCGGAGGCTCTATTGAGGACCCATATGTATATTATATTATTAATCTTACAAATATAATTTTTATTATATACAAATTAAATAATATAATAATAGAGGAAGTAGATAGAGGCGGGCTCTCCCGGTCTCTATTTTTAGAGACGGTCTCTTCTATTCACAGAGCCTCTCTTTTTCCTCCAGTGGCGAGACAGACTCTAAATTGCTGATATGGCAAATAGAGCCCTGTCATGAAGCCCACACTGGAGATGGTCTAAAGAACTAACATAATATATCAACCGTTACAAGTTACAACACACTAAAATTTCTTAGCTTGGTTTATGTGAGTAACGGGCAAAGTCAGGTACAATTACAAGCCTCAGTTATCATCCTCATCCTTATGTTGAAGGATTAGTCATGGAGTTATTCTTTTGTAATAGATTTAGGGACTTTTATACTTTCAAGCTTGATGTGTTGGTGTATTTTCTATGTAAGTTTTTGAATGAAATGAGTCTACGGTTTCATTAAAAAAAAAAACATTAGCCTCTTTAAAAAAAAAAACATTAGCCTCTTTGACCACAAAAAAAGAAAAATAATAAAAAGAAAAGAAACAAGAAAAGAAGCCTCCTAGTGCCAAATAAATTATATGAGAAAAAATCCATGTACGGTAGCCGGTCATCCGTAATCCTATCGCACACTTTCCCAAATAAAAAGCAAGTAGGACCTACCACACAATTGGCCATCGATGACTAGGCCCCATAATCAATCACAAAAAATTTCTTAATTGCAAATCTTCAAGTGGCCATGACTAATGCTCATGATCGTGTGCTACCCATCCTCGTTCCAACTTTCCATTTATTTTCTTATTTTATCGATTGATAAAGGCTGAGAAAAAAAAAAGTAAAAAACCCTTTTATATTTTTATCCCTCATCAACTCGGCTTATGTAAACCTGACGTATAAACGCATGAAAAATCAAGGTTAGAGGACAAGAAAGTTGTGTGTTGTGCAGTGTAGTGATAAGTATTAAATTGTTATGGTGGACACACGGCAGCATCGCTTTGATTGGGGCCGTAAAGGAGAAATAGGGAGAGATCTTGGCCGTCCAGATCGAGGAGAATAAGTACAAAAGCAGTACAAAGGGAAATGGTACCAAGTCAAAGTTGCAGCATTCCAAGTCATTATCCGTACATATGTCCGTGCGTGGTCTCTGCCGGGTCGTCCTTTGATTGCTAGATAGAGGCAATTTATGTTGATTAGTGGATTAATGGTAAACAAAGCATCAATCATTAGAAAATTAGAGTAGTGGATTAGTGACATGTAGGCGTTGAGCATCCAGCCTACCATTGCCCCCATTGAGTGTTTCACGCTAAGTGGAAGGTGGGTCATGTCATTAATTTTAATCATAACCATTAAATATGTGCTCGTTCTTTTCCTTCTCTTTTACTTTTTTATTTGTGTTTGTGATGAAGGCTTATTTGCCTTTTTGACATTAGTAAGAGTTCATGTCGGTATATTTTAAAGCAATTTACGATCATTATCATCCACACTTCTCTATCTGTAGTCAGAATTTCCACTTTGGAAGGTCATTTTTTCAGCAATGTCTTTTAACATTAATGAATGTAGCATGAACGTCATGCAGCATATTTAATTGCACACGATAACACTTTTTTGTTATTTTAGGTTAAATTTATTCAAAAGCCAGATGTAGCAATGGCCCTCCGGATATATCACAATCTCAAAGTTTGCCATTTAATTGCAAGCATTTACAAAGTTCAAACCTACGCACATATGCATTATACAAAACTTTTTGACTTGATCATTTCCCAACAAATTTCTCAATTTTTTTCTTGACTCTCCATTTTTTGGATTTTAAAGAGATTTATTAATGGGTTATCATATATTCTAGCAGAAAACGGGGGCGCGTGGCGCGCTTGAAAATCTCTCAAATTGAAACTTTCTTTTTTTCTGGGTGTTCGTTTGTGCTTTTTTACAAACACTTGGTGGGTAATTGGGGATGGTAACTGGGGACCCTCCTTCCCTTGAGGGAGGAGGAGAAGGTGATAAGAGTGATGAAGATAGGCATGGGCATAGTCATAAGAAGGTGTGTTTAGGATGTGGGGTAAGTGGTGTGAGTTTTGAGCGTGGAGCTAGTGGGGACTTGGGTGAGGGCTCTGGTGAGACTGCAAGGCGCAAGACCTCCTTCAAAGAGCTGTTGCTTGGGAGAGTAGAGCTGGACTCGGAGATGGAGGATCTTCCGGAGGAACAGGTATATGATGATATTATGTCTGATTCTGAAGATGAACTTGAGGACTCGGAATGTCCTGCGATCCGATTCTCGGCGGTGAAAAAGAGGTATCTCTACAGTCGTTGGAAGAATGCTATCATTGTGAAGGTGCTGGGAAAAAGGGTTGGGTATCGATTTCTCCGAAATCGCCTGAATATGTTGTGGTCAACACGTCGTCCTTATACCCTCGCTGCTATGGGTAATGACTTTTTCCTGGTTAATTTTGCCTGTGATGAAGACTATGAGAGTGTTCTTGCTGGGGGACCGTATACGGTGGCAGATCACTATCTTACTGTGAGGAAGTGGCACCTAGGCTTTGACCCTTTTGAGGCTTCAATCGATCCTGTTGCTGTTTGGGTTCATGTTCCATACTTAGGAATGGAGTTTTATGAAAATAAAACTCTATTTTGCATTGGTAATATGCAGGACAAGACTTTGAGAGTGGATCGGGCTACGTTAGCTGAGGAGAGAGCTGAGTTTGCGAAGGTGTGTGTTGAGGTGGATTTAACCAAACCTTTGGTTGCTAAATTCCGTACTGGGAGGAAGGTATGAAGGGTTGAATATGAGGGCATACATTCAATCTGTTTTGGGTGTGGCCTTTATGGATATAAGGAAGAGGTGTGCCCGAATGCCAAGTCTAAGCCTGATGACAGAATTTATGAGGGGCATGATGAACAGCCGGTGAAACCTTATTACTATCAGGGAGCTGCTAATCGTAGAGCACGTCCTGAGGTATTGGAGGTCAGGGGGCAGTGGATGTTAGTGCAGAAGCGAGCTAGAAACAGAAGAAATCCCCAACAACAGCAACCTGGGAAGCAAATGGACTCAAGGAAGTCACGATTTGATGTGTTGGATGGGCTGGAGGAAGACAATGTGAGGGATGGGGTATCTGTTGTGCCTGAGGTATCGCGTGTTGTGCAGGGGAGACCAGAGGCTTCTGGGAGAGATGCGGCTTCAGCTCCGAAAGGTAAGAAAAGCAATGTGGAAAAATCTAAAAATGTTGTGGATGCTACTATCCCTGAGGTTCCTAGGATGAAGGATGAAGGCAAAGTAGTCAGAATTGGTGGCGGTAAAGCTATTTTATTAAAGGAAAAGGCTATTGGGCCTTTGAAGGATATAACTAATGCTGGGAAGGCAATACAAGTTAGTGGCTCATCTAATTCTAAAAGTTGTGCTGTCGTTGATCCTGGATGTGCATCAAATTCTGTTATGGAACAGGCTAGGAAAGGAAGTGACAGTATTAATGGTGAAATCATGAGCTCGGGTAGACCACCTGATCTAGGTAATAAGGAGATGGGATTATGTAGCAAACAGATTATTGTTACTGGAGTGTCTTCTGGTGAAGATTGTATGGTGAGGGATAAGGCATATGCTCCCTCTGATCTTTTTGATCCTTGTGTTGATTGAGTGTCTTTTTTGGGATAGTACCTATGATAAATAAAGTGTTATATTGGAATTGCTGTGGAGCCAAAAGTAAACGGTTCCATGGGATTTTGAATGATTTTATGAGATTGTATGACCCTGATTTGGTGGTTCTTGCTGAACCAAAAATTAGTGGTGATGTTGTTGAGAATGTGGTTCGTAGACTTGGATTGGATTAGGTTGCTTGCGTTCATGCTTGTGGTTTTTCTGGGGGCATCTAGATCCTGAGCAGAAGGAATATTACTGGGTTTGTGGTATTGGAATCTAATCCCCAATATATTAATGCCAAGATTTTTGAGAGAGATGGGAATGTTTGGTTTTTAACCCTAGTTTATGTGAATCCGCATGCTAGCCTAAAAGAGCAGTTCTGGGTGGATTTGCATAGAATTAGTAGTGAGATTGATCGTCCATGGGCAGTTTTGGGTGATTTTAATGATATTTTGTTGGTAGAGGAAAAGAGGGGTGGTCTGCCGGCTGATGTTGGTCGTTGTTTGTGGTTTAAGGATAAACTTGAGGATTGCAATCTTGTGGATGCGGGTGCAGTAGGTCGTAAGTTTACATGGCGGGGCCCTAAAAGAGCGGGTTTAAACAGGATCTTTGAAAGATTAGATCGATTGGTATGTACACACAATGGCGTTTGTATTTTCCTGAAGCTGTGATTTGGAATTTGCCACGTGTGAAGTCGGATCATCATCCTGTCCTATTGACCCTACAGATTGCTCTAGGGAGTTCTGTTAAGATCTCACCTTTCAGATTTGAAGCGGCTTGGCTCTTGTATGAGTCCTTCCAGGAGGTGTTGGAAAATAATTGGAAGACGGGTTCTCATGTGGCAGAGGCTTTACTGAGTCTTCAAAAAACACTTGAGGAAATGGAATAAAGAGGTCTTTGGTAACATCTTTTACCGCAAGAGACGATTATTGGCAAGACTAAATGGAGTGCAGAGAGAGCTTGTTGTTCGTGCTAATCCCTTCTTGTATAAATTAGAAGAGGAGTTGTTGGTTGAGTATCACAGTACATTGGCACAAGAGGAGATCCTCTGGCATAAAAAATCTCGTTTAAAATGGCTTATAGAGGGTGATAGAAATACTTGTTTTTATCACCTCTCAACGATTATGAGAAGGAGAAAGAACAGGGTGATTGCTTTGAAGGATAATAATGGAGAATGGATTTGGGATGAACAGGAACTCCAATCTTATGCTGTGAAGTTTTTTAAAGAGTTATACTCAAAGGAGGAATCTGGTCAGCAAGTTTTATATACTAGTAAAATATTTCCTGAAATTGATCAAGGTATGATGGACCAATTTAGATTAGGATATCACTGATGAGGACATTGTGGCTGCGATTAAGCAATTGGGACCATTGAAGGCGCCTGGTTCAGATGGTTTCCAAGCTATTTTCTTTCAGTCTCAATGGAAGATAATGGGAGCTGATGTTTTAAACTTTGTTAGAGAATTCTTTGTTGGGAGAGAGGACTTGAGGAAAGTAAACAATACCTATCTTGTACTAATCCCAATGGTTTCTATTCCTGATGATATTCGGCAATTTAGGCCTATTAGCTTATGTAATGTGAGCTACAAGATTATTTCTAAGGTCCTTGTAAATTTGGTAAAGCCTCTCCTGCCTTCTATCATTAGTGAGAATCAAAATAGTTTTATAGCAGGAAGACAGATTATGGATAACATCATAGTTGCACAAGAAATTATGCATTCTATGAGAGGGAAAGAGAAGGCAAAGAAGTATATGGCCTTGAAGATTGACTTGGCAAAGGCGTATGATAGACTTGATTGGGACTTTGTGGAGTTGACCTTGCAGGAAATTGGATTGCCAGAAAAACTTTTTTAGCTAATTATGTCCTGTGTGCGGAGCCCTTCTATGCAATTGTTATTGAATGGAGCTGCTTCTGAGACCTTTTATCCATCCACGGGGTTAAGACAAGGGGATCCCCTATCCCCTTATTTATTTGTTATCTATACGGATAAACTGTCTCATATTATCTCTGATGCTGTGCAGGACAATAGATGAAGACCTTTCAGGTTTGGCTTTTGTGGTCCTCGGATATCACATCTACTGTTTGCAGATGATCTAATGCTCTTTGTTGAAGCATCTTTGTAGCAAGTAAAGGGTGGTGAGAAGCTGTTTGGAGTTGTTTTGTAATGCTTCAGGTCAGCAAGTTAGTGTGGAAAAGTCCAGAATTCTTTTCTCTGAAAATGTTCCGATGGTGGACTGTAGAAGATGGACTGATGAATGCGGATTTATTCTTACTAAAGACATTGGTAAGTACTTGGGGGTGCCTCTCCTTCATGGAAGAGTCACTAAGAGCACTTATGGGGGTATTGTGGAAAGAGTGAACCAAAATTTGGCTAAATGGAAGGTGTATACCTTATCATTTACTGGAAGAGTGACTTTATGCCAATCTGTTCTTGGTGCCATTCCTAGTTTTACCATGCAAAGTACGGCTCTTCCTAGTAGTGTGTGTGATGAGATAGATAGACTTTGCAGAAGATTTATCTGGGGTGGAGAGGAGAATAAAAGAAAGCTTCATTTGGTGAGATGGGATGTTGTGTGTCAACCAAAGAAGGTGGGAGGATTAGGTCTTCGTGAAATGAGGAGTAACAATGAGGCTTTTTTATTAAAATTAATTTAGACTATGATCACAGAGCCTGATAAGCTTTGGGTGCAGGTGCTCATGGCAAAATATTGGAAGAAAGTTGGTGAGGAATGGTGTATGAAGGATAGCCGTGTAACCTCTCATCTGTGTCGAAACTTAAGAGGATTGTGGGAGAAATTTGAAGGGGGGTTGAGATGGGTAGTGTCAAATGGTCAGGATGTGGAATTCTAAAGAGATTTATGGGTGGAGAAACATGGATATTTAATTGATGAACTTGATCAGCCTCTTGACTCGGGAGAAGTAAATAGAAAGGTATTGGAGTTTGTCAATGAGGAGGGCCTGTGGGATGTTGAGGAGCTAAGGAGACGATTACCTGAGCTGACTGTCCAGAAAATTCTTGCTATTTGTCCTTCTTGTGCAGATGCGCCTGAGGATTTTGTGGCTTGGTCGAATGGAAAAAATGGTCAATTCTCTATTGGGGCTGCTTATAAATTCTTGAATGCAGATAAGTGGGGGGAGGAGAGCCTAATTTGGAGATTGATTTGGAATTGGGATGGGCCTCAGCGTATTAGGTCGTTCTTATGGCTTGTTGCTCATGAGAGAATCCTGACCAATGTACAGAGACAAAAAAGAGGTCTGGCTTTATTGGATAAATGCCCTCGCTGTGTTCTTAATTGTGAGAGTGTTATTCATGTTTTACGTGATTGTGTGGAGGCTAGACAAATATGGGAGGGTGTTATTCATGAATTTGAGGTGGCTGAATCATTCTTTGATGGTGTATTAAGTGATTGGCTTGTCAGTAATATCTCTGGTTGTATTGTTGGCAGTCGAAGGGAGGATTGGAAGGTTGTGTGCTGGTTCATTTGGAAACATAGGAATAGCAGGATTTTTTTGCCCCGAGAATCCAATGGATGTTGAGGATTGCTTACGAGCATGTAAGCTCTTCCTGAAGGAATTGAAGGCATGTAGTGGCCGAGATGTTAATAAGAGGGTGATGAAGGAGGTGAGGTTAATCTCTTGGAAAAGACTGAATGTGCGATGGATTAAAGTAAACACAGATGGGGTGAGTAGAGGTAATCCTAGGCGTGCTGGTATTGGAGGGATTATTAGGGATGCTGATGGTAGATATCTCTCAGCCTTTGTTGGTGGAATTGGTTGGTGTAATGCATTAAGAGCTGAACTTTGGGCAGCCATTTCATTGGAAATGGCCTGGGATATGGGTGAAAAGAAGGTTGAGTTGGAGTTGGACTCATATGCAGCAGTCTCGCTACTTTGGAAAATGCCTCAATACAATAATGACTTGAGTGCTTTGTGTCGCTCAATTAATTGCTTACTTGATAGGGATTGGGAAGTGGTAATTCAACATACTTATAGGGAGGTTAATGCTTGTGCCGACTTTTATGCTAATAGGGGTATTGAAATGATAGGGTATACTGAGAAATATTCAACTAGTTGTAAAGAGATTAGTTCGCTTTTGTTGTTGGATCTGGTGGGCGTTTCTGCCCCCAAGAGTTGTTTCTGCCCCCAAGAGTTGTAAATGCTGGTTAATGAAATAAAAGGCCTTTGAGCCCCTATTTTAACCCAAAAAAAAGAGATTTATTAAATTGCAAATCCGAAAGCATTGAAGGTGGTGCATATAGTTTTGTAGTATTGACGATATTTTCACAGAAAAGTGCATCATGCTTTGAAAAAAAAAATGAATTAAGTTTTGAATTTGGAACATTCAAACTTTGCCCGAGAAATAGAACAAGTTCTATGTGAAAGAAATAAGGATGATCCGAAGTCCAAAACATTAATTCTTTACCTTTTTTTTAATAGTAATTCTTCACCTTTAGATGTGGCAACATTGAAGTTTTTTTTTTTTTCCCGTTATTGGTCTGATTATTGTACTTGCAATTTCTTTTATCTTGCATCTTGTATATACAACATTTTTTCCTGTCGAATTGTATATACAACATGTACATTTTTGGAATGACAATCTTATGAGTGAGCCCACTAGTTCTTCATTCTAAATCAATTAGTGTTTAAGGCTTTAATAGTCACGCCTAATAAAAAGATCAAGAGCAAACAACTTGTACATTGCCATCAGGACCTTCCAGTAAACTTCACCCAAAAGCTAGTATTCAAGTGGGTTCCTAGTAGTTAGTCCAAAAAAAATTAGGCATGATTTCAAATCAGATTTCAGATTATTCGCAAATATGAATGAAAAAAGAAGAAAAAAAAAGAAGAAGTTAGGCACCAACAACAGCACTCGATCGAATATCAACAGTTGTCAATTTAATTAGACAAGAAATTCATCAAAACCAAAAGGATCTAGTGGAGTATATCTCTCGAGCCATTGTCGACCCAAAAGATTCGAAAGATTTTAAAGAAGCAAAGGCATAAGAGAGGAATGGTGCATGGAGGGACCGTCCTCTCCTCTCTCTTTGCCTTTACCATAAATTGATGTCTTTGGTATCAAAGACCTTGACTCACATGCCCACTGGCCGGTGGTGGCGCACTTTTGTCTCTAACCAACAACATGCCTATCCTATTATACTACAGCCTTCCTTCTCTCCAAATACTATCTACCACTCGAAACTACCACCAGTATCCCCATATCTCCAAATAGAACCCTCCTCTAATAGTGTCCAAAATTTCTTCCCTTTCTCTATCACTAAATATTCCCTAGGCTTTGCATGCAGTACACCACAATCTGTATATGTCTCTAATCATGATGAAATGAATCATGACCTGCCACTCTTTCTGGTATTTGGTCGGTGCCCACACCATTATAGTATATCCTAGAGCACGTCTTGTTGTGATCCTTTGAGTAGCTGCAAAACAAAATGTCTAGAAGATGGTGCTACATTAGTTTACTTTAAGCCTTGGCTTCTGCTATCAGACAGGAAGTCAATTGCATCTCCTTGTTCGTTTGTCGAGGAAAACAAAAGACCCTTGCCCCAAGGAAGGGTTAAGTTGTACGTATACAATTACACATATACTTAAAGCTCAACTTCCCTCGTGACAGAAAAAAACAAAAGAGCTAAGACTTCTTTAAGACTTCTATACGGATTTGTACCAATCTAGCACTAGGCAAACTAAAAAAATGAGCACCATCCAAAACTATACATCGTCGATTCTGAATGTTAGTACTTCTTTAAGCCTCGGCGTTGGTTTTATTTTTATCTAAGAAAATGAAGGACCCTTCTTAACAAGAGAAAAAAATAATGACACTTGTCCCAAGTATATAGCTCTCCTTCTCTCGTCGTGACCAAAGAAACAGATCGAAGCAACCGTACTTCTTTAAGCCCTTTCCCCTACGTGTACTCATCTAAACAGCAGGCAAACTAAAATTGACCATCCAAATGTAATTATAAAGGGTATATTTATTTATGCCTTCTCCGTCCACATGTCATCCAATAGTAATCAAACTAATGATAATCACACAAAAAATGTATTTGATAAACCAACACCACAATAAGTTGAATTTTTTTACCAATAAATTAATAGATATTTTTTTTTCCGGAATAATTAGTAAATATTGTGAGATAGTGATTTGTTTGTGCTTGATATGTTTGTCCATATTATTAAGTAATGCGCCTGCTGGCGATTCTGGTCCATCCAACACAGCTTCCCCATTCCTCACCCCCTTAAACGCAAACAATCAGTTAACATCTGTAAATATCAGAACCAATAGTAACAACAAAAACATTTTAATTGTGATGAATGATCTTGTCTATGTTTTTGGTAGGGGAAATAAATGTTTCACAATAATATCTGTTTTAAGTATTCGGGTCAGCCCATTTCACTTATACCACTGTGGGTAGTTTCGGGCTTTTGGTAGTATTGTTGGCCTGCAATGCCATTGCCAGGAATATTAGGCTTTTGAATTTGGTTTGGTTCTTGGGCTACATTGGCCTCTACTCTTGTACAAATTCATCTATCGTTTTTTTCCCGCCTTAATAACAACCACTGCTGGGTTTACAGTTACACTAATTCGATAAAGCCACAACAAATGATGTCTATCATCTCATGGTCAAAGAGATTTTTCCTGAGTTAATCACAAATGCACCTTACTGTGTCCGGCTAGTTGTCTCCGGATAGCAAACACATGACCAGCAAGATAGCTGTCAGGGTCATAAATAGATTGGAGCTTCCTCGTTTCGAGGACATTTGTTCAAAGGTTGTTTCTTTATGCAACTCCAGGTCCTTAAGCGAAGGAGTTTGTGTTCACAGTCCATTAATCAAATTGGGTCTTGAAGATCACCTGTATTTGAGCAACAATCTGCTGTCTCTTTATGCAAAGTGCTTTGGACTGCACAATGCACGCCACTTCTTCGACGAAATGCCGTACAGGGATGTTGTATCGTGGACTGGGATGCTGTCTGCTTATGTCAAGAGTGAAAAATACTTAGAAGGTCTTGAGATCTTTGATTTGATGATGCTCTCGGGTGTCTGTCCCAATGGGTTTACTTTTTCCAGCGTCTTACGTTCTTGTTCTGCTCTGGGAGAATTCTGCTTTGGAAAGTGTATTCATGCTTCTGTAGTAAAATATGGGTTGGAGTCTAACCAAATTTTGGGCAGTAGTTTGATTGAATTTTATTCCAAGTTTGAAGCTTATGAGGAAGCGTGCAAGTTATTTGGTTGTATGGAGGATGGTGATACGGTTTCATGGACAGCTATGATTTCCTCTTTTGTACAGGCTGGGAAGTGGAGTCGGGCATTGAGGCTATATCTCGAAATGGTTAAGGCTGGGGTTTCTCCTAATGAGTTCACTTTCGCTAAAATTTTTGCAGCTTCTGGTTTTCTTGGTTTGAAATATGGGAAATTGGTGCATGCTCATATGATTCTTTTGGGGATTCGGCTGAATTTGGTGCTGAAGACGGCCATTGTTGATATGTATTCAAGATGTGAACGGATTGAAGACGCCATAATGGTCTCCAGGCTGACACCCGAGTTTGATGTATGGCTGTGGACTGCCATAATCTCTGGGTTGGCTCAAACCTCGAAGCTTGAGGAGGTTTTAGCTGCATTTCAAGAGATGGAGATCTCTGGTATCTTACCAAATAATTTCACCTATTTGAGTATGCTAAATGCTTGTTCTTCATTTTTGTCATTGGATTTGGGGAGACAAATCCACTCAAGGGTGATTATGGCTGGATTGGAGGATGATATTCCAGTGGAAAATGCACTTGTTGATATGTACATGAAATGCTCTCATACCATTGAATCTGCGTTGAGAGTGTTCAGAGGGATAAACTCACCCAATGTTATATCTTGGACATCTTTAATTGCTGGACTTGCAGAGCATGGCTTCCAAGCAGATGCATATGACTCATTTGTGGAGATGAGAGCAATTGGAGTGCAACCAAATTCATACACCCTCTCCACCATACTTAGGGCGTGCAGTGCATTGAAGTCTACAGAACATACAGCAAAGCTTCATGGATGCATAATCAAGACAAAGGCAGACCATGACATTGTTGTTGGTAATGCTCTTGTGGATGCTTACGCTGGATTAGGGAGAGCAGATGATGCTTTGCGTATGGTAAGAAATATGAATCAAAGGGATACCATCACATTCACTGGTTTGACAACAAGACTCAATCAGGTAGGACAACATGAACTAGCTTTGAATGTAATCTCTGAAATGTCAAACGATGACGTTAAAATGGACGGATATAGCTTGGCCAGCTTCTTATCAGCATCAGCCAGCTTAAATAGGATGGATGGTGGAAAGCAGCTGCATTGTCATTCCGTGAAATCTGGTTTAAACAGCTGCATTTCAGTCTCAAATGGCCTGGTTAGCTTGTATGGGAAGTGTAGCCTTATACAAGATGCAAGGAGAGTCTTTGCTGAGATAAGCGAACCCGATGTTGTGTCATGGAATGGGCTGATGTCAGGATTGGCATCAAAAGGGGATATTTCCTCCGTGTTCTCCACCTTTGATGATATGAGGTTAGCTGGAGTCAAACCTGATTCTGTTACGTTCATTTTAGTGCTTTCCACCTGCATTTGTGGTGGTTTAATGGACTTAGGTCTCGAGTATTTCCACTCCATGAGAGAAACTCATGACATAGAACCACAGTTGGATCACTATGTTTGTTTAATTGACCTACTTGGCCGAGGTGGCCGGCTAGAGGACGCAATGGGAGTGCTGGGAACCATGCCTTTCAGGCCAGATGCTTCAATCTACAAAACGTTGTTGGCAGCCTGCAAGCTTCATAGGAATGTACCGCTTGGAGAAGATATTGCAAGGCGAGGTGTTGAACTCAATCCATCAGATCCTACATTTTATCGCCTGTTAGCAAACTTGTATGATTATTCGGGGCGGCCTGATTTAGCTGCAAAGACTCAAAGGTTGATAAGAGATGAGGGATAAGGGAGGAGATTCACTGCGACTGAATAGATACGAGCCGTTCCATGAGGAGATAACTCTTCGCAGAGATAATCTGATTGATGGAATCAACTTTGTGAGAGTTGAATGATCGGGATATCTGCCTCAACATGATTGAGGTTTTCCTATGATTCTGCGAGGCCATGTAATGATACTCCTTTTTAGAGAGAGCAGAGGGAGCCGTGCTTTTTCTTCAAGAACGGGGAATGATATGCTGGAGAGATGAGTAATTGATAATTCCTCTAATTTTCTTTTAAAAAAGAGAGACACACATAATTAATGTTTTTTTAATTTTAAGTTAAAAATCATTTATGTTATAAGCCCATCTCCATATTTCAAATAATTATTTATTATGTTATAAAATTGAGGAAGAAATTCACTCTTTGTTGTTGGAATAATACAAGCTTTTTTTTTTTAAATACTAGAATAGTATCCTAGTTGACTACCGGACTAATCTTTTCTTGTGGCTCGATGCGTCACCATTGTGAGGTGGTGGAATAATACAAGCTTGTTGATGGAAATAATACAGAAAAATAAAAATAAATAAGTATGATTAATTTAATATGATAAAATAAGAAGGATATAGGTAAAGTAAGATGATATTAAAATTAGGATAAATAAAATTTTATAAGATAAATGACCAAAAAAATGAATCCAATTAAATATTAGGGGGTAAGGATAAAATATTTAATCAAAAATAGATTGGAGTATAAGTAACAATAACATTCACAGGTTTAATATGGAGATGCGGGGTATCGATCCCCGTACCTCTCGCATGCTAAGCGAGCGCTCTACCATCTGAGCTACATCCCCTTATTGGTTACTGTTTAAAATCAACTTCAGATATTTATTTGTTATTCAAAATATCTATGTTAAAGTTTCTGTTTCGTCGGACCGGTTTTCCACTGCCTGAAGCAACAAAGTCGTTGTAGTATAGTGGTGAGTATTCCTGCCTGTCACGCAGGTGACCCGGGTTCGATCCCCGGCAACGGCGTTGTTTTCTGCAGCTTTACTTTTTAATCATTTTCATCAAAGGTTTCGCCAACAAACTCCTCAACAACATCTTGAAGGTCACTGTCTGCATTTACATGGACACGCATAGAAAACGATGTGGTCATTGAGAAACATGAGTGATTCTTTCTTGTTTGGTTTTTGTCCTGCATCTATGCAGAAGAGAGTTAAGAGACTAAAAGTTAGATAAACATTCTGCCTTGCATTATAATTCTCGCTTCCAAGAGGCTTCCAAGCTTTGATGCTGATTTGCTCATTGGACAAAAAAGAAACCGCATTACCATGCCAAAGGTAGCTTAACAATAACTGCGACAAACAGTTGCTTAGTGCTTGGGCCGGAGTTCTATTTCAATGTGGTAGCAATTTCTCTGAACTGTGCTCAATAAACTGGATATCCTTGGTAAATAAATCTTAGCCGGATTAATCAAACACGTTGGATAAAAAGTGAAACTATTATCACTAGGTTAGAACGGAGTACAGACAGCTGCTTATAATTACGCTAAATTCTCATTTTGATGGATGGGCTTCCATGGATTTCACATCGATTACGGCTTACCGCCTTAATGCTCCTATCGAACTTGCTATTCTGCAAGGCAACGGCCAGTAGCCGGCAGAAAATGCACTCGACCATACCTGGGCATTATCCAAACCTGGGGCTGTGGAATCTTATGTACCGAGCTGAAGGGTGACAAAATTTCCCTTCAGTAGAGCCCCATTCAAACATTTCCTATAACAACAATACAAGACTCCAAATGTACTAGCTAGCTCTCTGTAAGAGCACTTAGCAAACATCTTCATAATCCTCCATGATAGAGCAATTTGCCATAAGACTGTCTTGACAGCATCAAGCATAGTGATCGAGGGCACAAGCCAAACAGATGAGATTTGCCTCTTGTTATTTTCATAGAATAAATGAGTGCGAATTTGTAAAACAACAAACTTCTTTCAACACCCATCCAAGTCAAAGATTATTCCCTGAATGGTTCAAGCGGCCTACCAGTAAGAAAGCAGAAATTACAAGACAACAAACACAAACAAGACATGGACAACAGAATGAAATACATCAGTGATGCTTAATGTTCTTGAAAAATAACTGACACAATCACGCTACTTGCTTCGGTTCTGACTGAGAAGAGACTGCAGGTGCATCCTTTTTGGGGCCTGACTGCACAGCCTCAAGAGTCTTGTAGAACTCCTCAGGGAGAGGACCTGGTCGATGCTGAGGAACATGCTTCGGAATCTGTACGTCATTCTCTATGATTTCAATTTCATGGTCTTCAGGAACATCCCATGGATCCCACTCTGCAATTCAGCACACTATATAAGACACAATGTTGACTAAACCATTTTCACATCAATTGAAGCAAAAGTCAGGGAGCTGGCTCTAACAAGTAACACAAGTTTTGCTGAACATACATGTGAAGCATGGAGTCTCGATTGAAATCAAGATCTTTCACATAATAGCACAAACTTCAAAAAGGGATGACGCCAAATAGACCAATAAAAACAATTACAATGCAACAAAAGTTACAAGAATCATTGGCACCGGGGATGCTCTATGTATCACGTTACAAGATATTGTTTTACAATGAAATGCTTGAAAATCAAATAACATTGTCAGATTTCGCACTCATTCTCAACTAGCTACGCCAAGTACTATACAATGACAAAATAACTCAATCAAGACAATCACTTCAGAACATCAAATCAGCTTCCAGGGAATCAAATTCATACTTCCAAAACCCAGAATCCAACAACATTGTACTGTATGGGCTTTTGTTAACCCTTCAATTAGATTTCAACGAAGCACAAAACACACAGTAACCAACTAACTAACTAGGCACAAAAAAAGAAAAGAAGAGCAAAAGGGAAGCAGTGAATACGGACGGACCGATCATTTTGCCGATGAGGGTGAGCTCGTCGCGGGCCTCTTCGATGAGCTCCTCGACCTGGCCGCACCCGATGCGCTTCTCGATCATCTCCCAGTCCTCTTCCTCCTTGCAAACCTGGAGCCGGTGCTTGGTGAAGCACTCCACCGCCTTCCGGTACCCTTGGTCCTCCGGCACCGCCTGAATCTCCTTTAGGGTTTTGTTGTACAGCCCAATCAACACCTCTCGCGCATTGGGGACAACGTCCAGCCCCACGATCCCCGTCGACTGTTTCACCTTGGCCATCAGCGGCCGCCCGATCACCCGCAGGAACATCGCTGCTTTTCCTCCCTCTCTCTCTCTCTCTCTTTCTCTCTCTGTGTAGAAGTAGTACTGGATCACTGCTGTTTCTGGGAGGAGGGTTGGCTGTGCTTGTGTCCTCGTTTTGGAGAGAAATGGAAGCCTGTTTGTTGGTTAAATGAGCTTTTATTGTCTGCGGTTGATAGTAGGATATCAAATAATCTGGGTTGTCAACCTTAGAACTCTCTGATTAGTGTAGGCTTCGGCAAGCGCCAATCAGTGTTCGTGTGAATAAGATCTGTTACGGGGGTTTCTTGCTCCCCGGCCCGTTTATACTTCACGGCCCACTTGGTCAGGCTGTAGGTAGGGCTGGGCTTTTAGGTTTAGGCACAGGCTTTGCTATATTATTGTTGGCCCAATTGATCTCAATTTTGAATTCTGCGAAACACAGTATCTGGCTGCCACAGGCCCACATCTAGGGAACCCTCCAATTTTTTTTTTTTTCTTTTAAAACTAAAACAGAGTAAAGAAATTATGTATGGAATTTCAATTAAGAAACATGGAACTATTTCTTTATAGTTTGACGTCCAAGCTGTTACTAACGTCCGTGATAATATGTTCCAAGAAATAGGAGTGATTTTGTGACAAAAAAAAAGAAGAAAGAAACAAAAAGGAGTCATTTTTGTTTTTAAATAATTGATAATATTTTGAATTCATGGTACATATAACCTACTAATAATATCCAAAGAACTTTCCATTTGGTTAATCATAGAAATGTGCGATACAACATAATATATATATAAATTTCGATCTTGAACATGCAGATCATACGAAGGTTAAAATCGAGAACTATTCAACATCAAGAGGATTATTATTTAACCGGAAAATGTTACTGTGGATTCTGTGATCAGTTCAAGTTAACCTTAAACGCACTCAAACCATTAAAAACTTGTGACGTGAAAGAAGAGATAAACGCCAAACCAAATCAACTTGGAAAAAAAAAACACACACACACACAATTACCTACCAACTAACAAGTGTTTATATCTTGAAATTAATGCAATAAATAAGTTGACTGCTTTATTTGACTAATTAAATATATAACCAACTAGCTAGGCGCCATGGACGCACGTCATTTTCCGTGAGAAATTCTTTTTTAGGTCTGGCTGAGCAATTCTTAATTATATATGGCCTATCCATAATCCATGAGGGCAAAGTCAGAAAGCTCAGGCTTTATTAGCCAATCCTAGTTTTGGCTTATGGCATGCAAATTAATGGCATTTCCTGCCATCAAGACATGATCTGCCCCTCCTCGTTTTGCCTAATAAAAAAAGCCCTACTTTTTTTTATATATATTAAAAAAAGCCCTACTTGAAATGTGAAGGCCATACCCAACTTGCATCGTTATGTAGGTTCATGAGATTCTTGAACTACCTCACGGATGATGCTAGCTGTCAGCTCTCCAGCTTCGTATATATAATTAGTAGAATTAAGTAATACTAGAATATAATATATGTGGCTATGATTTGATACTTTAGACCATCTCCAGTGTGGGCTTCATGACAGGGCTCTATTTGCCATATCAGCAATTTAGAGTCTGTCTCGCCACTGGAGGAAAAAGAGAGGCTCTGTGAATAGAAGAGACCGTCTCTAAAAATAGAGACCGGGAGAGCCCGCCTCTATCTACTTCCTCTATTATTATATTATTTAATTTGTATATAATAAAAATTGTATTTGTAAGATTAATAATATAATATACATATGGGTCCTCAATAGAGCCTCCGAATAGAGCCTGTATGATTGGACAATATCAGAGGCTCTAAATGTAAGTGAAGGCTCTGTCTGATGTGGCGTTGATGTGGCGCTGATATGGCAATAATAGAGCCTCCAGATAGAGCCTGAGACTGGAGATGGTCTTATATCCAAGTTGATGTAAGATACTTGATGCAAATGAGGCAGAAACAAGAGTATCACTTTGACCAACGGAATAAAAAGATTTGACCTGTTATCTTCTTCTATGTCCATGTCAAAGAGTTCGGAGACTGAACGGACAGGCAACTGAACCGGAGTCTGTCATGGTCTGCCTTGTTCGTGAAATTCAATAAGCGCTATAAATAGAAACCATTAATTAAGGCATTAACTGTATCATTATCTAACACTTACTAGCTTATTGGCAAAACTCCTCCTAATCAATTCAAAGAACCGACAAATGCTCAAATTTAATATTAGTACGTAGTTCCATATTTTTGTTATTTATCCAAGTAGGGGGAACAACTCGGACTATTGTTCAATAAAGAAAACAGTTACTCCATAACTTCTATTAACAGATTTCAAGCTCGAGATCTCCGCTAAAATGAATGTCATCAAAACGCATATTTAGGTACTGATAGAGTTTGTATTGATAGTTTTTCCTTTTTGTCTATCCGATATCCGGAAATTTTGCCATTACTAATTTAGATACAATTCGGATCGTGCACCTAGTTATAGTGGGTGAGTCTTCTAATTAGGATATTCGAATACAAAATTTCGCCTAATGGAAACCAAGTTGCTAACCACTTGTACTAAACCGCATTGATAGTCTAACAGAAACGTTAATCAAGTTTCTATTGCCGAAGAAGATGAATATACGCTGTCCATTCCCATAAAACTTCAAGGACGAGTACTATAAACTTGATGTCCCTCCCCATCAAGTTTAATTATTCCGTATGTTGTTAAACAAAGAATAGACAGTTCACCAAGCTAGAATGATTACAAGAAGGTAGAAGCAACAACTAGTAAAACTTTTTGAGTGCTTATTTGTACTGGCAGATTAATTACAGGGGAGCTTCATGTGGACATGTACCATCTCTTCATATCCACTGTATATCGAATGTTGCTTTTTAATTTGGGGCCAACAAACAAAGGTACACAACGAAATATGCGGTGAAGTGGCTATGGATTGGTTACTACAAACTACTAGTGAAGTGATCGTTCTCTCGATGGTATTATTGTTCTTAAAAAAAAAGCAAAGAAGACGATTACGACCTGCTTTTGCACTGGATTCGATTTCAGTACCGCCTACCAACGTGGACTCCTTGGACCAAAATTAATTATGAAAGCAACAATAGCTAGCTCAGTACTCTGGCAGGCTAAATGCCTAAATCACATAACCGGGTCATATATGCATGCATAAATATTTGGAGTTCTAAACTATAAATAATACGATAATTAAAGTCGAGAAAGTATTTTATTATCAGTTGATTTAGCCGTTATTTTTATCACAAAATTAAAGGTTGGGAGTTCAAACCTCACCGACCGTCTCTCTTGATAGGTAATCTGTAAATACCACTATAAATATCCGTTGGACTCGATAGTTTGTTCTGGTCCTAGACTTGGAGAGCCTCTCCTCAACCTAAACTTTTTAACATCAAATCGATGCAGTTGATTTAGCCGTTATTTTTATCACAAAATTAAAATACAACCGCTTCTCGCAGAGTTTGTAAGTCCACATCTGACAAAATTGCCACACACCTAATTAACATAAGCTCATCAAATCCGAGTCAAGCAAGGAATTAATTGCAAGTTTCTAACGTTAGAAATTGTGTGTAAAAGTGCTGCTTGATGTTGTTCCATAATGAAAAAGTAAGTAAACTTTAAATAACAATTAACGCTTAGTTTGGTATCCTAGCAGCTAGCTACTTGACTTCATCAAGGTCTGGTATATTGTTATAGCAAATATTATGGCAAATATTATGGCCACAAATAGCCAAGCTTTTTTTTCCCCAAACGGCCAAACCTATGGATATTTTCACTATCTAGTCCTACTAATTAAGAGCACGACAAGCTTTGTCCTTGTACAGCGATAGAGGACTGGGGGTTTCATCTTTTCCTGAGATAACTTTTCTTGATTGAAGTTGCTAATGCAAACAAAGAAAAATGCTATAAATTAAAAGAGGTGGTATACAATGAGATTAAAAAAGTATTGAGAAAAGTATATTAACTTACTTCTGGCAATGGCCAGATAAATATGTCTGATAAACGAATTAGATGATTTGGTAATATGGAGGCATATGTTGTACGTAGGACTGAATTTCTCAATAGAGCTGACAGATTATTGAATTGTTCCTCGAGCTCATCCTTCTAGTCTGAGAGAAATTGTTAAAGGTAGAATCTTCTAACAAAGGAGTTTTAGAATAATGAGAAGAGAATTTTATTTACTAAAACTTTTTTCCTTCTTGTTTTTAGTATCCGAATATCGAAATTCACAATAAGACATAATTAGACCTATTATTGCGGCCACCCTCCTAGCTTATACAAGTTGATGCATAATATATGTTTGTTTTTTTTCTCTCTGACTCTTAATATCACGGAGTGCAATTTGAGCTCCTTATCAATTGGACTAAACATTGAGTTCCTCATTTTCCAATATGAATATGAAGGCTATTCTTCCGAATTTAACCAAAAAAATAATTAGCGCCACTAGATATTGCGGAAATAACTAATAGTTTTATAAATAAATTGTACGTTAAATATAATGATATGAGAACATGTTTACAAGTTAAATATATAAACTGAACCGTAATAAGAACATAATAATCCGTCTCTTTTATGTTACTTTTGTCTTGTCGGAAAATTCTAAAAAGAAATTTAATTTCTTCATTTCTTTTTAAGATTTTCCGAAAGACAAAGAGCAAATATAGGTGGAGAAGAAAAGATTCGTCCTCCTCCTTTCTACATCTGTCTTGGTGGATCCAGAACTAAATGTAAGTAAGTGTACGGCAAAACCTAGTTTCCGGCCCTATCTACTACTACTACCCCCCATTAAAAAAAGCACTTCTATCTTTTACCCTTTTTCTTTCACAACAAACACAAGCCTCTCCTTTCCCTTTTGAAACAAAACACAAAAAAAAAAAAAACCCAAGCAGCAGCCGTCTCCGGCGGCTACAGTGGCAGCAGAGCCACCAACAAAAGGTAGAAGAATTTTCGCTGCGGCGGGCGCCACTAACAGAGTTCTTGCAACTCTTTAATGATATCTTCACTTAGTGCCATGTTGGGTATCAGAATATTACCATCATTGTCATCATCATCATCGTCATCATCCTCGTCACAATCATCACAATCACTTTCCGCAATTGCATGGCCCTCCTCCATATTCTCTGTTTTGATTTTGCGATGATCATGATCTGCTGGTGCCTCCTGGTGGTCCATGGAAGTAGCCGACAGGGGTGTTCTTGGAGACAGACTTGTACCCTTTTCATTAACGCTTAATGTTGATGCTTCGGGTTCCTTGTCTGGCGTCTTTTCGACGGCTGGGAACTTGGTCCTGGTGCTTCCGGCGAGCGAGTTCCGGTGAGTTGGACGAGGGTGGGTGTGATCGCCGGTGTAGCTCACGATGTACATGTTTGGATCTGTGTTGCTTTTCTCCACTTGCTTTCTCGCGGAGCACCCTTTTGAGCTGCTGCATCGGTAGTAATTCCTGAACCACTCAAATTGAAGAAGTCTTATTTTTTAGGATTGTCAAAGAGATTAACTAAAATTCAAATTACTAGTGCTAATTAGTTGATTAAGAAAAGGTCTGACCTTGGATATGGAGAACCTTTAATGGGTTTCTGGCCGTATTTACGCCACGCCCACACATCATTGGATAGATTCTCTGCTGTTATATGCATTATTAGCCTCTTCTGGTTGCTTTTCCTGTCAAAGAAAAGAAATTTGACGAATATCGTAGCTGTGTGGATAGAAACTTAAGCAAAAATGTTAAAAGTGGAAGATGATGAAGCAAATTAAACCCACTTACTTTTTTCTTGATCTTGGAGAGGGAGATTGCATGGGATGTAACGAGATAACCGAAGCAGTACCGTTGGTTCCTAGCTGGTGCAACTGTGGCCGTTGATTTTGCTGTGGCTGATCAGTGCGTTGTTGGCTTTTATTCATCAGACGGGGACTAATGGGAACATTAGTGAATGGCTGTTGTTGTTGTTGACGTTGTTGTTGGACAAGTTGTGGTTGATTCTGGCTGCTCAATACTCTAAAATCAGAAACGGAGAAGCTAGGAAGAATATTACCTTGACCAGTACTAGTGGTGGCGCTAGGCAAAAAGGGCCTGTAAGAATCTTGCAATTCTTGCAGACCAGCAGTAGCAGTAGTGTTTCTGGACTGCTCAGGATCGGGAAAGGAAAATGGGTGGTTATCTTCATCGTCAAAAGTCAAAGTGGCCAAGAAATCCAAAGGGTTGGTCGCGGGATGATTGGTTTCGGTGTTGGTGTTTGAGGTGGCAGCGCTTGTGGTGGTAGCAGAGGTGCAACAACTCCTGACTATGGCGTAAAGATCCCAGTCCTCAGCCATATATAGCGACCCAGAAACCAATCTACCTCGAGATTATCACCAGCCCTTTCTCTTTCTGGGTTTTCTTTGCTTTTTCTTTTTGGGTTCTTTGCTTTGGTTGATCTAGCTATTTGATGGCAAAATGGGTGAGGCAGGAGTGGATGCAGTGCAGAGAGGACGGCGCTGACTTTTGTGGGTTTTATGTATTCAGAATCTGTCTGGAACAGACAGGGAAGAGGAGACAAAGAAAGAGTAAGAAGAGAGAGAGGGAGAGGAAATGATGGTGGAGCACTGACTTGGTAAATTGTTAAATTATTTATACAAAGCCAAAAAAGAGAGATGGAGATTGCATTTTGCAAAGAGAGTCTCATGTGTCACAGCAGAAGTGAAGCTGGTTTTGCTTTTTCTTTGACTTTGTGAAATTGTCAAAAGTGGGGGCCAGAAGCAATGTGAGTGAAGGAGGAAAAGAACATTATATATGGTTTCCTATGCTTCTAGATTTGCCTACACGCTTGGCTACATTCTCCTTTTCCACTCGACATCTAATTGGATACAGTGTAAAGTAGAGTATTACACTATTACTAGTCAGAGATAATAATAACAATAATAATAATAATAATATCGATCCCACAAACTATGTAAACACCTCTCTGCAGTTTTTTTTTCCTTGGCTATGGCAAAAATGGCAATGACACTTAAAATTGGGAACACATTCCATTTGATCTTTGCAGGTAGGCAAAGGACCATCAATGAGAGTGGGGGATACTACTACTACCACCTAGTAGCTGGAATAAATAGCCCCCAATGGGGTGGTTTAGCCCCACCACATTATTAGGATGGTGCATATCAGACATGACACTACTGTAATGAATCTCGCAGTTTTATGTCCCAAGAACCAAAAAGAAAATAAAGAAGCACTGTAACTGGGAGTTGACGGATGCTAAACTGGATTGGAGAAGCTTGTAGATTAAAAAAGCAAAAATTTGCCTTTAGAAATTGCTTCATTAGCCATTTCCATTCTCATGCAATATACCCCCAAAATTAAATTCTCTGTAGAATATTCCTGAGGTGGTAAGAGCCGCGCCCCTATTCGATATTCTCTCTTCTTTTTCCGCAACAAAGCCCCAAAATTCATATCTCATCTGATTGTGAAAGTTTCCATGTGTCTGTAGCACTGACAATATATTCACACATATATATATATACGGGAAGTACATCACTCTTGAATCTAAGGGAAAAAAGTTGATGTCATATGTTCGTTGAACTTTGTAAAAATATATTCTGTTGTTTTCCATTTGCGATGGCAAAAGATTTTCGAAGAATTATTCCATTGTGAAAACAGTTGTTTGTTTTCTTTTATCTTTTTTTGAACAGGACAGTTGTTTGTGTTAGAAGTTGTAGAATATATATGGGACGAGAACAATTAGATCATAATTTATTGGTTTGGAAGAGCATGCATGACTGTAATATTATGGATGGAGACAATATGAAAATACATTGCTCTTTTAATCTATGACTAAAAGAGTTGATCATATTCCTGGCAAAGTAGGCCAACAATTAATCCTCTCCGGCTACAAGTTTAAACAAATTTATGGCATCTAATCTATTGGCCTCCAATTTAGTAATTAACCCGATTTGGTGCCTCAGAAATTATTGCTTTGCCAAATGAAACAAAGCAGTGTAAGGTATAAAAGTGCACTGCACGCTCTAATTTGGGAGTGAATCAAAGCAGTGGCGAAAATGGCGAAATTGTCCCTTCGACCTCCGTAATACGTGGGTGCGTGAAATGCAGCGTACAAATCTCCGCTTGGGGGGCCCATTGCCATGAGTTCATTCAATAACATTTTTAATGGTTAGACTTACATAATATTGGTCAACCTTCATCAACAATGAAAACCCTTCAATTAGGTTAGGTTTTTTTTTATATATATAATTTTTTTATCGAATTGGCCATTTAATAGGTACACTGCAAGAAATACCTGTAAGTGATTTGTAAGAATCAGCTTGAACTTCAATTGATGTCACACTATGTCTTCAATTTAGAGTGGAAAGGCTCTCATCAACATAGAAATGTATAATGAAATAATTTTTATTTTTATTCTTTATTGCTACCAATTTTACTCTCCATTCTCTTTTTTTTACAAAGGATTGCCGAGGATGTGAATTTTTGTACCCTTTTAATTGATTAAGACTCGAACATGAAACTTTTAGCCTGAAAAAACTATAGTATTTTTCTTCCATTTGCAACAGATCTTTTATTTCTTTTTTCCCCCCATCTTTTTTGGTTTTTCGAATGCATAAGAAGTGCTTGCACGTTTGCATGACAAAGAATGAAAAAGTAATCCATTTGCTGCTATGCCAATTCTTTAAAAGAGCTAAGACATACCTTCAGAATCCAAAAATAAAATCATATTTAACCACATTTGTGCACTCTCTCTCAATGAAACACATACATTAATTTGTCGACTTCTTGTCAAATGTCGAGACACAAAAACAAGCTTCTCGTTTCTTGGAAAAGTCAGCGGCATAATCCAAAATCAAAAAAGAAAAAAGAAAAAATTATATATGCCACATAAATAATTAAGCAATTAAGGACATATGGTAAGGCATGAAATGAGAGGGATAAACAAAACTTTTCATAGTATCTAAAGGATTTTTGTTCTATTGTCGAGCATCATCGGGGATATTTAATATTCCATTCCATAAAGGTTCGAAACAGAAGCATCGGTACCCCTTTTTCCCAAAGGAAAAGACAAGGAGAATAACATGGTAAGAAATAAAAGGAGAATATATCCTTCTAGAAACAAGGGATCCGTACACAATCCTTTTGTTTTTTGTTTTTTTGTTTCTTGTTTTTATGTTTCTTTCTTAATTTTCTTGAAAGAAACGAGACAAGTAAAACTAAAAAAACCATCTCATCAAAATGGGGAGAATTTATCCGTGGAGGAGAGTGAATATCATAAATAAAAAATGTATTATCTCAATGATTGAAATGTTGTTGGAATATGGTAATTATTTCTGGGATGCATGTCTTGTAAATTAAAACCCGCAAAGGAACTGTTTACTGGATTCCATTTCCATAGGTAACTTTAATGGTGTATACAGTCAATTTTTTTTTTGGCAATAGACTGAATGAGATAGCTAAGCTCTTCTCCGATCGAAACGTGCCCAAGTTTGAATGTAACTGGATGCTTATACCCGGTGACTTTATGAGGAAAAGCCAAAAGGTATCTATGCGTATATTTTTTTTCCTTCTGTGATGATGTTGGTCGAACAAGAGACGAGAAAAGTCAGGTTCTTTAAATGAAGTTCACAATTAAACATCACAAAATCAGGGCCACCACTATCCTCAACCATAGCTATGCTTTTTCGTTGGGAAAGTTGATATCATAAATATGAAGTCATGGGGGTGGAAACTTGGATATCTTTGTAACTAGTTCACCATGTTGACTTACATTTTAAACAAAAATTCTTTTTGTTATTTATGAGAAAACTAAATTGAGTTATAATGATAGGTAATTATAAATACCACTGTAAGCGCCTATTGGGCCCGGTGATTTGCCCTGGCCCTAGACTGGGAGAACCATCTCTCAACCTAAATTTTTTTTCATAAAAAAAAAAGCTTAGACAAAGAAAAAGAAGAAAATTGTTCTCTAGTGGTAAGCCATGTCTTGGTAACTTTATTCATTAATTAGTACAGTATTTGGAGATGGAAGACCTTCATTGGTGTAGTAAATTACTAGCAACACGAGAACCAAGAAGAAGCGAATCGGAGCCTAAAAATCACTGAAAGATTTGACAAGATTACACAAAATATGTGTTAGACGTTTGTTGGTGCTCTAATAGCCGTGGGTTTGGCAACTTAGGAAAGCGCAGTAAGAGGTAGAAAAAAGAGGGAAGAAAAATTGGTTCGGTGGGGAAGTAGGGGCCGTGAGTAATTTGCTGCTGTTAATAGTGGCACAGAGTAAGAAACCACCATTGTTATCAACTCCACTATCACAATTTTTACTTATTTTTGTTCAATCAAATCAACTAGCATCCCCTCCCTTTCTGCAATTGCCATGAGATCATGGGGGTCACCACCTTCATGCTCCAGTTTTCCAGACCTCCACCATAAGACTCATTTCTTGTTTATTGATTTTTAAGCTTCGGGTTGTAGTTATGAGCTGAGCATCAGCATTAATCAAAACTACAATTCGGACTAGCAACTCAAAAAAGAATTGGGATGTATATAATTTCATCAAACTAGTCAAATGCAGATACTTGTAGTTTAATAAAAAAAAAACTTGCGATTGGTAGCAACAGGTAACACCAGCGACATTGTAAGCCTCCGGCTTTACCTTGTGTATCATTTTGTGAACTTTTCTATTTTACTAATCTTGTTGGAGTCTGCAGTATTCCGACCACATACCACAGCGCCCTGAAGTCAGTAGCTCAGTAGCCATCACTAGAATCAATCTTACTGATTTGTAAGTGGAAGTATATAATTACAGCTCCCCAACTCCAATCAAGAGAAGGGATTGAATAAGTCCTTGGTCATGGATATAAGAATGACTTACAAAATTGCAGGCAACATGAAAAACACCAGCTCAACCTGCAGACCATCAATCAATTCAGATAATTTACATTACAGTAGTGAGATAGCATGACGCGATGCACAATAACAAATCATCATGAGATCCCTATGAAACTGGTGCCCAAGCCAAGGACGAATTAACAGCGCATTATCAACTCCATAGCTTCTATTCTTTTGCTTTGTTAAATGTACAATCGAACCCATCATCAAGGTGAGCTTTCAGTTCTTTCCTTGATGAACCTGTTGAGGCAAGCTTCCATACAAAGCCGTGCAAAAATGATGTAAGCGTAGTTTGAAGGGAAGATCATCGCTTGTTTCCACCCCACATCCATCGAGATGAGCTGGCCTTCGACATACCCGAATAATAATTACCTACATTTGCGACAAAAAGGGGATCCCTATCTTCGTTTCTGAACTCATCACCATTACTGGAACTACTAGGACCATTTCCTTGATCTGTCTGCTCCAACTCCCTTGTCAGATCCTCCATTGTCTTCTTTAAACTAGCTTTATTTGTTTCCCTTGCATCTCCGGTTGAGATACCAACCATTGTGATCTTCGGAAGAAAAGGATTAGGATCCAGTTTATGATCCAAACGTTCTCTTGAAGAGCCTTTCGTCCTGCAAGACAGGAGAGGTAATAAGAAAAAGAGCGTGATGAGCTACAAAAGTTAACATAAAATGGATCAGCAACAGGTGGCACCTTAAGTCTTCACTCTTTTCAGGTTTGCAATGTTGTTTCAGCCATGGATGACTTAACCAATCTCCAAACGGGAACCAATGATCTGTTTTCTGTGGTTGCTTGACTTCCCCATTGTCTTCTAAATTAATATTTGTAGTCTCATCTGTTTTAGAGTTCGAAAGACGGATTCTTGACCTTGAAGCTCTATGGAAAGAATAAGCACTCCTGCACCAAAAAGAACATGTTGCTTTAGCAGTCAGTGCATCCACAATTTTCATTGGTGAGACTAAGTCAGTAACAATATTTTTTACTTTCAAGGACTTGGGGCCAGTATCAATACAGAAAAGATGAACCAAAATCAGGGTGTAGGATGTACCTTTTCTCAAAGGAGTCGACCACATATGGAAATTTGGGCTGAATACCCACAGCTTTTCTCATCCACCTATTACCAAGGAGTACTCTATCAACAGCATAAAGAAGCTCGATTTCAGCAGCTTTTGAAATAACATTCCAAGGTACTGCAGAATGACCCATCTCATTTAGAGCTTCCTGGACCTGCATCAAAACATCGTCACTACTGACCATCGTTGCTGACAGATGATAGTCACTCAGAAGTTGCTGACATCTAGTACACAGTTCTGTGTGGAAATGTACGTATTAGATCATACAAGCCAATATCACACTAGACAGTTTCATGATTCCTAGAACGTTCCCAGAAGTTGGTAATGAGAACAGATAAGAAAGCATATGCACAACTATGAAACCAAAACGAAGCACATAATAAATAAGACACAGCGTGATATTTGCCATCACTATTATACCATGCTCAATTTGCACACGGAAAAGAAGCAACAATAGACCAACACATTTGTACCTCTGGGGGATCCATTAAGCTATCTCCCATTTCTTCAATAACTTCTGCAGCCAAGTTGTCATCAATTACATCGCGTCGGCGATACATGTGTCGAGTTTGAATTAATTCATGAAAACGCTGATCCACAGACTCTTCAAGAATGTTATCTAGCATATTTTTATCAAAGAAGTATGGTGTGTACCTGATATAAGAAATGAAAAATGATAAGAAAACTGACCAAATAACTTCACATGAATCCTCATGTACAAGAAAATGCTTAGAGTTTACATAAACAAAGATGCAATAAAAAAAATCCTCTGGTAAAAACCAAACATAGCCACTCTGTCGAATTGATTCTAATTTTTAGCATAAAAAAATGATTCTAATTTATTGGTAGAAAGTGAAACGGACTTGCATTCAAGGAGCTAAATAATTGGGAGTGCAATGTTTAAGATAAAAAAATAATACATCCAAACATGGGAAATACAATGATTGAAACATTCAAAATTACAATAAGCATCCTATCCACAAGAACTTAACTGAAGGTATGTCCTGCTAGCCGCTAGGAATCTGAATTGAAAAGGAAAAGTTTCCAACTCATGGTTTTGGGGTCTAATTGGTTTGGGAAAACTATTAGACCGCCAAACCAGTACTTCGCCACTCAGAAGTAATAGAAACTAAATTACCAACACGTCCAACCACACACAATCTCTAGAGGACCACATAACATTCACCCTAAGTGGCACACACTTGGAAATCCAAAAAGTCAAAAGTTTCTCATATCCAAGAACAAAAACTGTTACGAGGCAGAAAATTACTAAAACAAACCATTTAATCCCATCTGCAGTAGCTATTGCAATGTGTAAATTTTGAGCAGAGAAAACAGGAACTCCATCAATCTTCCTCCCATCACTTTGTGGAATCTTCTTCAGAAGTTTGTTTGCTGCCTTGACCTGCGACAGCAGCAAATAAACTGTAAAAACAAAACCAATACAATTTACCACAAAAATTATGTGAAAATAACTAGTAGAAAAAGATCCTGCAATACCTGCTTCTCATTTGGGACAAACTGAAATTGATGAGGTTTCTCCTGCATAATAAAGGTGAAATTGCTCAATGTGAGGCCTTAAACTTAGTTTCGTACCAAGTTTTAAGAAACAAGCATTTCATTTCGGTAGATTCTTTCACCACTTACAAAAAAGTATTACGTGCTCATAAATTTCCTTGTTGTACTAAATACTCAGAGCTTCCTGGACTTCATGAAATTGGAAAAATGAGGAAACTACTCCTCTGTCATGCAGGTGTTAAACTATCAATTTTCTTATTACCTCTTTTATTCATTTAATCAAGAAAGTGTATACAATTGTACCTACAAGAGACCTGCGTGGGAATGAACCAAGAAAACTCTCAAATTCAGCGAGTCCAACAAGGCAATAGCCGAGAAGTTCATATTGTACATAATCAAGTCAGAATACCTTGAAATGCTCATAAGCTAGGTCGAGATGACAAGCACCCACCACGCCACTGGGTATATTTAATCGCTTAACATATGAAACTAAACAAAAGGAGAAAGAAAAAAGGTTAAGTCCTTTCGTTCCTGGAGTTTTAGAGGTTACTTCAATAGATAGAAAAGTTATAACATGGCATAATTATCCCCACCTGCATCGCCTAAATCCATGAAGAAACGGAAAACAGGGCTGTTCCTTTCTCTCTTGGTAACCGTTGCAAACATTTTCTTAAGCCACTCAGGTGTTCTGCATTAGCAAAAAGCAACTCCCATTTAAACTAACACAGTAGTGACCATGAACGAAAACAAGAGAAACCATAGAGATTACAGATAAAAAGACAAAACCTTTATTAAACAGAGGGAAAGATAAAATTATTATAGATAAAAAGAAAGACCTTTTGGAAATAAAGGGGATATTGAAGTGGGTAGAGACGGCCATGAGCCCAGTTCCCGACAGGTCGCACATGCTGAAGACCTGGCCCACAAAGGCCGGGCCGCCGCCCTTGCCGTTGGATTTGAGCTCGGCAATCCTGACAGCCGAAGGGAAGCCCGAGTTGGACTCGGCGGAGGAGATGGACTCGACAGTGGAGGCGCGGTCTTGAGGCGGCTGAGTGGACTCGAAGGACTGGGCGAGTGGGTAGTAAGGCGAGTCCGGGAGGTGGAAAGGGATGCAGAGGTTGGCCGGAGGTGGGTGGAGTGAATGCGGCGAGTGTACGGGCGGCGGAGGAAGCGGCGAGGGTTTGGGGAGGAGGGAGAGGAGTGCGGCGGTGGTGGACTGGAAGAAGTTCGGCAGGTGGAAGTGGTGGTGGCGGTTGGGTGGTGTTTCGGGTGGCGGCCGGGAGGAGGCCATCCCCAATTCTCCCCAAGTAGCTGGGTGGGGGGTGGAGGAGGAGGCCGGTGAGAGACTGTTAGCGACGGATGGTGGTGGTTTTTTAGTTGTCTGTGTGTGTGTTTTTTGTGTGACGACAGGAGTTGTTAGTTGGATATGCCGTGTGTGCGACGAAGGATTACATGAGGAATTTTAAGAGTCGAGACTTTTTTTTGTTAATTTTTATTTTGTATCAGTATTATCTTTTCCTTATTACCAGTGGATTTTAGCGAGATAAACAGAAACAGAGATTTTTTTTGGATTTATTCTTTTTCTTTAAAAGGCTATGCCTAATATGATAACTTATAATAGTTGTCTTTGTCAAATGCTAACCTTTTTTTTGATAATTTAATTAGTACTCTTTGTAAAGCCAGCCATATGATATTGTTGCCTTTTTATCCAACTTTCTTTTCATAAAAAGATAAAAACTATAAAACGTGTTATGAATACTGTTATACTAAACCCCTATCTACCTTTCCTATATATATCTCCTGTAATGAAAGTGCAAAGGCAATAAGAAATATAGAGATGAAGAGCATGAAGCTCTTCCTTTCATCTTTCCCGGTCTCTTCCTCTTCTTTCTTCTCTTTATTTTCTGTTGTAAATCATCTATATTCACAACACGTTATCAGCACGATCGACTTCTACCCAAGTTTTTTTTTTTGAAAACCAGTGCAAGAAAAAACCCAGTGACCAGAAACGAGAAGAACCGAAGAAGATGGAACTGCACCAAGTTACCCCCTCGGCACTGTTCACGCCGAGTCATTCCGGACCGCCGCTCGCCGCAGCGCCCACACCGTCGTGCTCCCCTAGCCGTCGCCGATTGTCCGGCACCTTCCCCGCCCTCTATCGCCGCCGGACGCGCCACTGGGATGACGAAACCCGACGGCCATGCCCATGACCCAGAATGACTTTACGGGTCTGCTCTTCCCCCTCACACCACCGGCAACCGCCAGCTGCCGTCGCCTCGCCCTCGCGTCGCCTACGTCGGCTGCTCGCCTTGCTCGAGCTCCCTGCCGTGCTCCCGTCCTCACGCCACCGCCGCAGCAACCATCTCCTCAAGAAGCCTGACCGGACGAGCCTGCTGCCATCATCGAGCCCGCCACCAGCTGACGCCCCGTCACCCTACGCTGTTGCCCGTCGCTCGTCCCGTACCAGTCGTCCCTCCATCGTCCCACCACCGCCTGCAACACCCGTGGTGTGCACGGATTAAAGATGACCCGGACGGGGTCATGGCACGGGTCGGGTTGACCCGCGAGGTAAGGGCTGGGTTTTGTTATGAGCTGGACTTGGCATTTGGGCTTGGGCTGTGGAATTGGGCTCGTCACCTTGGTCTGGGCCCTTGTTTTGTGGGCTAGGACCTGAGCTGCATAGTTCGGCTTAGTCCATTATTAATATAAAAAAAACAGTAAATATGTATTTCAGATAAAAAAAAGAAAATAGGTAAATATACTGTTCCTAAAAAAAAAGGTCAATAATAACAGTAAAATAAAATCTGGAAATATACAATATTGGCCGGCAAAGCCGCCTTGTTTCATTTATTGGCCGGCTAAGCCGCCTTTTATCGAGTAAGCATATTTTATGTTTTTATTTAAATTACGATTGGGCTATTAAAAGGCCCATTGCATTTAGTTTCTCGCTTTAATTTCATTTACGTTTTGCTTGGGCTCGTATAAGGCCCATCATATTTATCTTTCGGTTATTTATTTTTAATTGGGCTAATCAATAAAAGGCCCATGTTTATTTATTTTTAATTAAGTCTTTTATTTATTTAATTTTGGAATTATGGAGGCCCTTAAAATTTTCGGAAGAAATTTGTTATGGACATTGATTGCATTTATATGCAAATCGTCTGGAAGACGCAATAAAAAAGAAAATAAAGCAAAGACTGAATGTCTTACTGCCAAAAGATCCCGCAGATCTTTGAGGAAAATTGAAGAAAGATGGAAGTTGTATTACCACCAGAAGGTGGATATTGTATGACCATCAGAAGATGGATACTGTTCTTATCTTGCTTACCCTGAAGGTGCAAGCCAATATACATTGAATAATTTAATTTTATGTTCAGTTTTATTATTATGTGTTATATTTCATTTTATTATGTTTACTTTACAGCATTTTATAACCTTTTCTAGAATAATGGCTCAGGCATTAGTCTTGAAGACAATGCAAATTGACATCCAAAGGGGGAGAGTTATATGTGTGGATGTCAACTATTTCACATAACATGTGATAGTACAATCTCGATATGAGGAAAAAAAAATATTAATACGCTCCAAAAGAGCATAAGTTTGAATATGTTCCTGAAGAACACATGCTTTAATATGATCTAGAAGATCATATATTTACGCTCTGGAAGAGCATATACTCTTGAAGAGTACAGAAACCCCCATTTACAGTAATAAAAGAGATTATTATGGATCTCGTTGAATTGACTCTGCTCTATTCCCTGAAGCGAATAAGACAGTATAATTAATTGTGCTTTTGGCCCTAGATGAGGTTATAATGGCAAAGGGAAAATATGCATATTATTATTGCATAATAGATCCATAACTGGAGAACATTCAAAGAGGAATTGTCCTCATACATAAGTTTAAATAGATATTTATCTGTTGGGTACAATATTAACTCTAAAACTCTGAGCCTCGTTGTTGATGTTGACCCTAACACTGTCGTTCCAAGAGAACCACATACCACCCATGTTGTTTTCTCCAGGTATCTCAAACCGATTCGTTGCAGGAAAACGGAGTGGGATTACACCATGATTTTCTCCTGCTTGCCACAAAGTCTCAGTAATCAGTACCATGTTGGGCTTGTACTGATTCTTCAGATCCTTTAAGGTACGCACAAAGTCTTGAGACCTTCTTGCTACACCCTTGTAATTCCACAGTAACAGTCGTACCTTAGGCCATGTAGGTGGTAACCCAGACACCTTTAGGACACTCCGAGCCATCATAGAAATCTGATAATAGCTGCTTTGATTTAAAATTTGACATGAAGGCTCTAGCTGAAATTCCTGCAGTCTATCAGATATAAAAAACATAATAGAGTTAGCCGAGCCATAAAAGGAAGCTCTTAGATTGCTTTGGTCCTCTAGGAAGAAAGTCTCTTCCATAGGAGTCACAAAGAACCTAGACGAGTAAAGCTCATCAACAAAAACTAAACGAGGGATTCTTGCGAGTTCACTCGATAATTCCTCTTGCTGTTCATTTACCATGCTATAAGCTAGTCTATTCCTTCTTATTAGAGAGGCACCCTCAACAAAGAAAACAGTAGCTGGGGAAGACATTTTTTTGTCTTGTTGAGTTTTTTGAATTTTCTTGTTTCTACCACTCCCCTTTTATAGCCTGAGCTTGGTCAGCTAGGTATTAGTTTTTCAAATGTGGACCCTCTTACTATCTCTGAAAAGATCCAAAAGATTTTTCGGTGACTAGATATATGTATTTGTTTTTGGAAAAGTTTGTTGCCACATTTAATTATTGCTCAATAATTCTGATCTTTTCCGACATGAGTGGTAGAAATAAGCCTAATATTGACACATGTATTACAGCCTGAAGCTAGCAATTGAGTAACTGAAACTTACCATATCCAGCCAGAAGCTGGAATGCACTAGCCTGAAGCTAGCAATTTTTAAGTGTTTAAATACATAGTTTGCATAACCCGAAGCTGAGACTAACTAGAAGTTGGCAGATAGATATGTGATTTATAGCTTCTATACACCAGCCAGAAGCTGGTAAATAATTTTTCTAAGTTATCATATACAACTTGAAGCTGGCACATAAATAGCAGCCTGAAGCTGGCACCAACTTGAAGTTGGTTCATGGACTTATTGTTTGGCATGACCGGTTGGGCCATCCTGGGTCAATTATCATGCACGAAATTTATTTGATCATTCATTGAAAAACCAGAAGTTTTACAATCAATGAATTTCCACGTGTTTGTTTACTGCGAAATTAATTATACGGCCTTCCTAAGGTAAGATTGGCCTAAAATTACCAGCAAGTTTGGGAATAATTCAGGGACATGAACGCGGACTGATAAATCCGCCGCGCTGACCATCTATGTAATTTTTATGATGCACCGACTAGATGGTCCATTGCGTGACGCAAGTTGGCATTTTGAGCACTTATTTTAATGATTAAGCCACTTGCAGGTACATATCCCTACTTATGTTATTAGACTATATGTCTAGATAATGCTGGTATATTTCTTCAATGGATAATGTATATCATTGGAAATAAACCCAAACAGATCTGGGGGAATATTGACAATTGATTGCAGGACCATTGTTAATAAAATATGACTGTTTGAGAAAATGGTATTTTACATGCAGCAGCACTTGTGTGCATCAAGCCAACAAGTTATCATAAGGTCTCCCCATTTAATTGGTTCATGGTCACGAACCTAGTAACTCCCATCTTCGGACCGTTGGTTATGCAGTAAATAATGCTCCACCACAACATAGTAAATCTGGTCCTTAAAGAAGATTGGGAATAGATATTGGGTATAAAAAAAAAATCTCCATCAATTACAATGTAATTGAAACCATTGACTCATTATTGGAGATTTGTTTATTGAAAGAGTTTACCCAAATATTAGGGGGAGAAAATAAGCAGTTGGATCAAGATATTATTGAAATACATTGTCAATATATGATTGTTGATCCTCAAACAAATTAGTGTGAACCTGAAGTTCAAAAGATGATTCATTTGCAGGAAATTGATATGAAATTGTCAGACTCATAAAGTGACCAAATCTTATACACCAGCTGCAAATGCTCCTGTTCAAATTAATGTTCCAGAAGAACAAGTATAGTATGCAAATGAATCCAAAGTACGCCAGAAGCGTAGAATATACTCGGTTCCAAAAAGAAAATAAAAATCTCGATAGAGAAAGGAGCAAAGAGATAAGATGGCCCCAGTGAGAAAATAAGACCTCCAGTAGAGGTTCAAATTAAATGTCCTCAAGAAGAGGAAAATCCTCCAGAAGAGGTTTTCTGACACAGTTGATAAAGTTCCAAAAGTAACTCAGATACCTAATATAAATCAGTATGATGAGATCTCAATTAATTATACAGTGTCAGGAATAAGATGGAACCGACTTAAAATAACCGTCGATGGAATATTTATTTTCATATATAGCGCTAAATATTATGCAAGAAAATGAGGATCATGAACCTACACATATTGGTGAATGTATGCGCAGTATGATTGGCCAAATTGAAAAATATAATTAAGGCTGTGTTAGACTCGTTTGTGAAGCGAGATATTTTCCGGACCTGTAGTCCGTACACCAGATGGTGTGGAACCAGTCGATAGAAAATGGGTATTTGTGCGAAAAGAAAATTATAATAGAGAGATACAAAGCACGGCTCATCGCACAAGGTTTTACCCAAACGACTTGGTATTAATTATGAGGAGATATACTCCCCTGTGGTGGATGCAATTATTTTTGATAAGTTTGGCATTATGTGAAAAGAATTAGTAATGCATCAAATAGATGCTATTACAGCCTATTTCTATGGATCCATAAGTCATAACATATGCATGAGAATCCCTGAAGGATTCAAGTTGTTTGAAGCAACTAATTCCCGGGAATATACAAAAATTAAATTGAATTGATATTTACATGATTTAAATTATTTTAAATATGCATAGTATAAAGTGCATGCATGAATTTATTATTGCTTATGTTAATGTCTCATATCTATATGTGCATTTCTACTATTTTTGTGTTTAAATATTATTAGATTTCCTGAAGAAGCTTCCAAATACCGTGCTAAGTTTTTCAGAAAGTATTTGAGATGAAAAATCTCATAAAGGAATTATACTGGTCCTGAAGTACCATATCATAGTGTAATTCATTTTGCTAGTAACATAAAGCCTGAAGCTTATGACTTGAGCCTATTGGCAAGATGTAACTTTGATCTTATCTTCGGGGTATAACAGATGAGGTATTATGTTAACCCTGTAAATCCGAAGAGAATATAGTTGGTCTTTGCAGATGCAGGTCCTTTATTTGATCCACAAAAGCACAGATAGACACCTGCTACAACTTTACACATGATATTGTTATATCATCGGGACCACAAAAGCAAGATGGCAAGAAAGATGTTCCAAACAACAAATTAAAAGATAATGTTGCCTACATTGCCTAATTAAAGGACGGGTATATCAAAAGTGATCGGACAAGGGACACGTCACCAAAATTTGACAAGGATGATTGGCATATAACGACATCAAGAAATCAAGAGAGGCCAAAATGAGGGGGAGTAGAATACGCACTGCACTCTTTTTTCCTTCACCAAGTTTTTATCCCACTGGGGTTTTCTTGGTAAGGTTTTTAACGAGACAGTTATTTCAAAAAGCGTATTCTACATACAGTATAACAATATTCAAGGGGGAGTGTTATAAAATGTATTATGAATACTGTTATACCAACCCCTTATCTACCTTTCCTATATATATCTCCTCTAATGAAAGTGCAAAGGCAATAAGAAATATAGAGATGAAGAGCATGAAGCTCTTCCTTTCATCTTTCCCGGTCTCTTCCTCTTCTTTCTTCTCTTTATTTTATGTTGTAAATCATCTATATTCACAACATTTATGAATAAGATCATTGTTCTTCAAATAAAAAAAATTCTTCAACCTAGTTTTTTCCTTAAAAATATAAAAGATTTGTATGCGTTTAAAATTGTTGCCATTAAAGAAAAATAATAATTTAGATTTAATATTTTATTCTAAATTAGAATTTTGTGAAAATACGTACGCCATATAAAAATTTGAATTTAGATTTTTCTTTTGTTTCACCGGTGGCAGTTTATGTGTGTACAGAGTACACGTTGGCGGACGCTGAATGGATTTGCCTACGTGTTTTAGTAGATGTGGTAAGTAGTAATTTGCGTTCTTTACCATATTAGTAAAAAAAATGCTCAGCTCGATTCGTTTCCGATATCCAAATAGAAGTACAACCGCAATAAACAGAAATAACAAAGTGACAAATCTAGCCCCGCTACACGTACACATTGCCAAAACGGCCAGAGTGGTAAATGCAAAACGCAAAACCCTGCTGTTACGTTAGTGGCCTCTGCATTTGGATCTTGCAGAGAATTAAAAAAAAGAAAAAAACAAAACCCAATAAATCTCTTCTTCTTACTTACTCTACCCCCTCCCCTCCTCTCTTCTCTATATTCATTCATATTCGCGCCTTAATCAGGACAAGCAGATCCCGATCTCGGCTTCCCATTTTTTTCCGGTATGTCCAAATTATTCTCTTTTCTTTTTTTCTACTGTAATTAACATTTGCTTAGCTGAAAACTTGTATGATGATCACTACTTGAATGATCTAGTTTCAGCTGCAATTTTGTGTAGCTGTATAGTTTATTAATCAGGTCTTAGCGTTGTCGCTAGTAAGATGCGTGGGCTTGGTTGAATTACACCGATTTGTTTTTCTTTGGTTTTACTTGACTGGCTATGTCTTTTTGGAATCTAGGATTTAGTCATCAGTTTGAATTAGGGTTTCTTTACTAGGTAGGAAGTGGAGGGTGGGTTACCGTAGGCCATTTCGTTGACCACAGTTAATCAGTTGCTTAATATTTATTTATTTTTTTTGTTTTCGTCGGGGTTCATTCTGTGTAGTGTTTTTATTTGGTGATGGAATTAGGAATTGTTGTTTGATTGTTTTTGATTATTGAGGGAAGTTTGTTGATTAGGTAGGGAAGTTCACGATGGCTGCTTCCGAAGAGACTAGTGCGTTGTTCCCTATATTCATTTTGACAATAATGGCACTGCCTCTGGTGCCCTATACGATAATGAAGTTGTGCCGGGCTGCCTCGAAGAAGACTAAGAGCATCCACTGCCGCTGCTCTGAATGCTCCCGTTCCGGGAAGTATCGCAAATCAATCTTCAAACGAGTGAGTTTTCTCTGCTTGGCCGTTTCATTCTGGTTCTTTACTTGGATTTTTCCCCCCTTTACCGGGAGGTGGTTGTCTCTCTCTCTCTCTGTACTTCTTATGACTTTGCTTTGTTCTGGCAGATTTCAAACTTTTCAACCTGTAGCAACTTGACATTGATATTGCTTTGGGTCATCATGATGTTCTTGGTTTATTACATAAAAAATATGAGCCGAGAGGTATGGTTTAAAGTGTTTTTTTTGGTTTATTATGTGCATCTGCTCTTGTCGATGCTTCTATCAATTTTGTGGAGCATTTTGGTTTCTAACTGATCAAGCTCTGTTTATTTTCTTCTGTTTGTGATTCTCTTACCACCCTTTTCTTTGTTTCCTCTCGATCCAGATTCAAGTTTTTGACCCATTTGCTATACTTGAATTGCAACCTGGAGCCTCGGAGTCAGAAATAAAGAAGAGTTACAGGAGACTCTCCATTTTGTACCATCCTGATAAAAATCCAGATCCAGGTTGATTGTTTTTTTTTTTTTTTTTTTTATAAAAAAAAGTTTCTGTAGTGTTTTTTTCTGGGTTCAGAATTGCTGTGCTAACACCTGCATTTGGGTGTTTCCCTTTTCAGTGGCCAATAAATATTTTGTGGAGTTCATAATTAAAGCTTACCAGGCTTTGACAGACCCAGTTTCCCGTGAAAATTATGAGAAGTATGGCCATCCAGATGGTAGACAGGTAGAGTTCCATTGCTTCTGTGGAAATGATGATTTTTAAAATAAAAATACTGCTTGCTGTGGAACAAGTTCTTGACAAAGAAACTTTTGGGGCTGAAGTTTATTATTTATCAATGCAGGGCTTTCAAATGGGCATTGCTCTGCCCCAGTTTCTACTTGATATTGATGGGGCATCGGGTGGAATACTTCTACTTTGGATTGTTGGTGTGTGCATTCTCTTGCCATTGGTGATTGCTGTTGTATATCTTTCAAGGTCATCCAAGTATACAGGCAACTATGTGATGCACCAAACTCTCTCAGCATATTACTACTTCATGAAACCTTCTTTAGCACCAAGGTAATTCCTTAGTTTGACACTCCTGCAATTTGTTATGATGTTTACAAAGTAAAAAATTAAACACCATGAATGAGTTATAGGTGGCCTTTGTAGTATTAACTTCCTACTCTATGCGGTGTTAAGGTTCATAGGTTGGCACCACAGAGATCTCAGATTTTATTATCTTAATTAAATGGATGCCTCTGGTCTTTGTGCCTTATTCTGCTTAAATTATTTCGAATTGGCAAACAGGATGTTGGCTCTGACGGTGTTTTTTGTTTTTCACTACATTGCTTGTAACCATACCTGATTTGATTATTTGGTCAAGTCTAAACCTGTCAATGTTTAGGAGAGGTTTCGTTATTTGAGTCTCCAGAACACCCATGCATAGTTGTTGGAAAGAGGTACTTTCAGATGTAGTGAAAGTCATTGCTAATATAGATACTTGCAATTTTGTGCATTTCTACATCACAACCATGTCTTGATCCATCTACTGTTGGAATTGGCATGTTTCTTATCTTGGAAGAAATGCAAAGTTATTCAGATGCTCTGTTTCCTTTGTCTAATTTATTCTAGTCAACACATAGTCATGCATCACACATGACAATTATTGTGCTTAAGCAATTTGTTTGTCATACAGCAAAGTAATGGAAGTATTCACCAAGGCAGCTGAATACATGGAAATTCCAGTTCGTAGAACTGACACTGAACCTCTTCAGAAGCTGTTTATGTCAGTAAGGAGTGAATTGAATCTTGACCTAAAGAACATTAAACAAGAGCAAGCTAAGTTTTGGAAGCAGCATCCTGCTATAGTAAAGGTCCTCTCTCAATCAACTTGCCTTTTGTCAATAGCTCTCAAAGCATTTTCTTCTCATTCATAAATTTACTTTTCTGCCATTTTTTTGTTTGCAGACGGAGTTGTTGATTCAGGCTCAATTAACTCGTGAATCTGCAGCCTTGTCACCAGCTTTGCTAGGAGATTTCAGACGAGTACTAGAACTTGCACCTCGTCTTCTTGAAGAATTAATGAAGGTAATCTGCATACTCTATTAAATTGTTAGAGTATGTTGTGCGTTTGGGAATGGTGGAATAACTTATCTATTATTGTCCTTCATTAATTATTCCTCGTGCAATCCTCTTGTGTAGTTTTTTTCTCTCACAATGCCCTATCTGTGAGCAACGAGCTGTTAAATTCAGAGTCTTCTGAGTGCAATGGCAAAGGATTACATTCTGTTCTGGAATTGTTGGGTGTTTCCAATATTTTTTTCAACTTCTCTCTGGCTGTTACGTTTTGTAACATTCTTTGGTAAAGAATAATATCAAGTAGTTGTGCTTTTTTATCTCAGGGTAGAGCATTCCAAGTACCCTCTTTTTTGTGTAGACTAATTGTAGATGATCAGATATAGCGATAACATGATTGCCAAAATAAGATCAAACTCTGGGGTTATTGCTAGAGATACAATTGTCCAATAATATGGGTGAAAAATTTAGTTGCAGTGCTGCTACATAGAATAATGGTAATTCTCATTTCTTAATTATATACTTTTTCACATTTCCTTTGCAAACACCAGCAATAAAGATGGGAAATTCATGGATAAATAAATATGGATTCATAGAGATAGGAAAATCCTTGATAGATAATATGAATCAATACTTACAAAGACCTATTTCATCTTAGTTTGAGTATTCTCCAATGTTGTTGTTTTTCTATCTGCCTATCTGCTGTTTAATGTTCCATGCTCTATAGCTAATGCATTGTTCTTTCCATGTAGATGGCTGTTATACCACGCACTGCTCAGGGACATGGATGGCTAAGGCCTGCAACTGGGGTTGTTGAACTCTCTCAGTGTATTATTCAGGTGATTGAGAGTGAAGACTAGAAAATAATGTTTGATTGATCATGCATAATTTCATAATTTAGTGAGGAATGAAATCTATAGCTAAACAATTAAATTATGCCTGTAAAATTTAGATGTTCATGCAATCTGTAGGTAATAATGTAACATTCTACTCTTTATTGGGCTTCTTGGTTAAGTTAACATTCTAGATTTTATGATTCTTCTACTAACTAGTCACGCTTTCTATGCTTCCCCCCTCCTCCTTTTATACGAGTGTACACATTGGTACCTTTTCAGGTTTTTATATGCTTGCAAAACAACTTGTATTGCCGTACATCTCTCGAACAGTTTGAGATTCTAATGACTGGCATTAGATTCTATCAATTTCTGAGCATGTTAATAAAGTTGTATAATACAGCTTATTATGCTTTCCTTCTGTTTGTTTGTAATTGCTTCAAACACTGGATTAATATTTGGCTTGATAAACTGTGATGCAGGCTGTTCCTCTCAGTGCAAGAAAGGCGACAGGTGGATCCACGGAAGGTATTGCACCTTTCCTGCAATTGCCACATTTCAGTGAGTCTGTTATCAAGAAGATAGCACGCAAAGTAAGTAAATAGCTTTTTATTGGTTTCCGTGTTGAGGATTAGAATTTATCCTTCCACCATCATGCTTTCTTCCTTTTCTTGATGAGCTACACTCCAGTAATCCTGCTAGTCTTACTGCCTATAAAGGTGCATAAGTTTTAATTCCCCACTCTTGCGTACTGGGCCATAATTTATTGATCAGATTTAAGCCGGTTAAATTGAAGGAAAAATAATGTTTTTACTCTTAAGGCATCATTTATCTATCTGCTTGTGTATTCAAATGATCAATATGAAAATTCGGATTTTGATAATC
Organism: Turnera subulata; assembly: GCA_028386065.3. Classification (NCBI taxonomy): domain Eukaryota; kingdom Viridiplantae; phylum Streptophyta; class Magnoliopsida; order Malpighiales; family Passifloraceae; genus Turnera; species Turnera subulata. The sequence goes on from JAKUCV010007375.1 coordinate 60,823, forward strand.
AATAGATGATGTCTCATGGAATAATCAATATGAAAATGATTGGATTTTGATGGTCGACATACGATGTCATATGCCATCAATTACTGTTCATCCTGTCTGGACCACATAACAAGTATTAAAGATGGAAAATTGAAATGTTAAGTTGATTTTTTCCAGTTTCTGGCTTCCAATCTTTTGATGTTTTCCTAACGTTTGTTTCCTCATTTCAGAAAGTCAGAACATTTCAAGATTTCTGTGACATGACTTTGCAAGATCGTGCTGAGCTTCTCCAACAAGCCGCTGGATTCTCCTCCTCTGAAGTACAAGACATTGAGGTGGTACTGGAAATGATGCCTTCCGTGACAATTGATGTTAGATGTGAGACCGAAGGTGAAGAGGGTATACAAGAGGGTGATTTTGTCACTATTCAAGCTTGGGTAACACTGCAACGTCCTAATGGTCTGATTGCAGCGCTTCCCCATGCCCCCTTCTTCCCATTTCACAAGGAAGAAAATTTCTGGTTTCTTCTAGCAGACACCGTCTCAAATAATGTCTGGTTTTCCCAGAAAATAAATTTCATGGACGAAGCTGCAGCTTTGACTGCTGCTTCCAAGGCAATCGAGGAGACAATGGAGGGGTCAGGAGCTAGTGCCAAGGAGACTAGTATGGCTGTCAGACAAGCAGTTGAGAAGGTGCGCGGTGGCTCCAGGCTAGTGATGGGCAAGTTCCCAGCCCCAGCAGAGGGGAACTATAACTTGACTTGCTTCTGCTTGTGTGACTCTTGGATAGGTTGTGACAAGAAGACCAACTTAAAAGTTAAAGTTCTAAAACGAACTCGGGCTGGCACTAGGGGCGCTTCTGTCTCCGAAGAGGGACCAATTGCAGAGGATGGGGTTGAAGAGGAAGAGGAAATCGAAGAAGAGGAGTATGATGATTACGAGAGTGAATACAGTGATGATGAAGAAGATGAAAAAGATACAAGAAAGAAAGCTGCCAATGGCACTGTTCGCCAGAAAGGTTCAAGCTCAGAAGAATCAGGCTCGGATGAGGATTAGAATACATGATTTAATTCATCAATAATGATAAACTTTTTTGTTCTTTTAGATGGTGAAAGAACTTAACCGCCATCCAATGATAGTTACTAATTTACTATTATCTCTAGATTTGAAAGTGTTTAACATTTTTGGGTTCCTCTTTATTTCTGTCGCCTTTTCCAATTCCTAGCATGGTGTTTACGTACTACGGGTTAGATTTTTGAGAATAACTTGAAGAGGGCTTCAATCATTTAAAAGCCTCCGTTCTCCAAACGTTCATTGTCAACACCCCAATTCTTGTCGGGTGATATGCTGAGGAAATAAAAGGAAAGGAGATGGAGGGGGCACTGGCCTTTTCATAGTTTAGGGGATAGGCATTGGCGATATAAACTTCATAAACAATCCTCAGATATCAACTTGATAGAAAACATTAACATGGCCAAAATCAATAGCAATTACGCTGACAAAAGAAGCGAAGCTGGGTCGAAGTTCAAGGCAAGTAACTGCATACTGCTACGAACGGCATGGATTCAGCTCGGCTATTATTAAAACGAATATGAAAAAGAGAGAGAGAACAAGTCCAAATCAGTAATGCTGCATGAGGTGTTATTCTAAAATTTGTATTGCTTTGCAATGTACAACTTTAAGTCATTAAAACTGGTAGGCAATGCATCAAAGTCCATTCTTCCCTGAGACCTTCCACTTCTCAGTTTCTCATGCTTCCAAAATATTCTGCCCTTCCACAGGCAGTTTCGGATCTCTGCAAGTGATGTACTACTATATATGAGTCTTGAGGCCTCGGTGTGTACAATCACCCAGGAACATTCTTTAGAAAAAAGATGAACCTGAATGCCAAGGGATCAGAGCAATTAGATTCCCGGTAACACATTCTTAGCATTCAGTCATCCAAAAGTGGAACACAACCCCTAAAGTTAGATCCCAGGTTATGCTCTAGTAGCAGCAATCCTATGTGTTGAAGATTAAGAAGTATTGTCGACTTGAACACTGATTTCATCTGATTTTGCATTGCCTTCCTCACTTAGTTCATTTGAATCACGAGAAATATCCTCATCCTGGCCTACACCAGCGTTGGCACTGTCAACACCAGTGTCCTGCTTTGCTAGCATCCTAACGCGCTTGCCTTTGATGTACCGATATATCCATTTCGGTGGTGGATACTTCCTCTTTAGTTTCTTGTACTTGTCTAGCATGCCCATCCTCAGGAAGACATCTCCAACCATGTTAACTATTGAAAGATTTGGTCGGACACCAAGCTCCTCCATGTCAGCAAATATCTACAAGAGCAACTAAAAAGTCACAAAAGAACAATGAAAGGCAAAAGAATTCCACAATGGCGATGAAAAGGAATAATGCTGCATGGATTTGTTCTGAGAGTAATAACTCTAAGTTACTCAAACAGCATCAATCTGGGAAAAGTAGAGCATTGATAGACTGATTGCACATGGTCTGAAATCACATATCCCAAATATAGTTACGGATTGACTGCAACAGAAAGTGACAACTACAGGAAAGTAGAAGGTAGCCACTGGCAGTAAATTTAACTACAGGATGCTAGATAACAATTGGCAGCCAAATTCAATTTCGAGGAATCAGTTGCTCTCTTCTTGCTATTGTTCGATGCATCCCAGCAGATTTTTATGTCTTCCTGACTTCAGTATATCACAATCTTACTCTTAGCGAATTGAATTGTCACAATCTGATGAACAGATGGTTAAATGGCAGAGTTAGATAGACCATGGCTCCAATTGCGAGTTGCATGTATCATGGCTGAGTATTTTTGTAAAATACTAATATCTTCAAGCTCTCAACATAAAATGTTATAACTCACATGAAACAAGTAACTAAATCCATACTATTCTATTCAGGAAGCCTAACTAAAAGAAAATGAAGGCTTCACCCACAGAGTACAATAATGCTTATAGAAAATTGAAGAAATTACGGATTTTATAAGCAGATACGCATGCATAAATACCTCAAGTATCTTGTCATTCATGGCCCTGCTGTAATATATAGAAATCATTTTATCAAAGACATAACGAGGCATCCCTTCCAAGAAATCTGAGAACAACTTAGTCCATATCTCTTCCACTTCCTCGATCCTTCCATCCTCTGCTAAAGCATTCAACAAGGTCACATATGTCCCCATTGTCTTCCCTTGCCCTTTGCTTAACATCCACTTTGCCACCTATAGCCAATAATACATTCCTTTTCCGTTCAACTAAGAAAATCACTACCCAGAAACAATTCAACTTCTTTCGGGGTTACAGACTTTACAGTACCTGTATCACTCTCTTCCATTCCTTCTGATATTCAAGAGTCTTCAACGCTTTCTTCACCGTAATGAGAGGGAACTCCAAATCCCAAGCAATAAACGAATCAAGCGCCCCATACACTTCCTCCTTCACATTTGACAGTCCCTTTACCTGAAAGAACACCAAACAAAACCCCATTAAACCCTTTAAAAAGCTTCAATTTTTTTTTTTTCCATGCGAGACCAACCAACAAGCAAACCCATGAAGCACAAGCAAAGAATTCTTACACACTCCACAAACTTGTTAGACTTGGAGATGGTCCCGATTTTCCTGTTAGTCTTCCACACTCGTGGGTATCTGGGTCGCGGGCCTTTCGTGGCACATACCTGAAATGAAACCACAACAACAACCATCAACAATTATGCTGTAATAAAGTGGCAAGTTAGAGCTTCATTTGACAGCCCACCAGTTCAAGATTCTTACCACTACACTGCTTTTACTGTTGCTGGAGTTGTTTAAGGGATTCCATTGTAGCGGAACCAGTGGCAGAGGATATCTTAAACGAAGCATCTTTAACTGAAACAAGAAACTAAAGTGTTGTTTCGTTTAGTTGCGTTCTGCTTGTTTTTTTGTGTTTTATTTTTCTGCAACATTTTAATCAACCTTACAACCCAGCCAAGAAGATATTTTCTCTCACACAAAAACAAGACAACGGCGCCGTTTTTTGTCCGGGCTGAGGTGGTAACCTTCTTTGCAATTTGATTGGCTATAATGTGATCAGTTGCAGAGATGACAATAAGTACGGATTTCAGGGAATTGCTACCAGGGGCATAGCCTCATCCAGTTCATCATCTACATTAAAAAAACGAAGATCACCCCTCTCTTTCTCTCTCTACTTTATTTATTACTACAAAAGCGAAAAAAGCGAGGAGGTAGAGAGCAGCCAAGCCAAGCAAGCAACAGAAGAGAAAAAATGATGCTGATGATTGAAGCTGCCTCCGCCGTACGATTCCCAGCCGCCGCGAGCTTCTGCTCCTCCTCCTCCTCCGCCGCCGCCGCAGCTACCTCCTCCACCACACCCAACTCCACTTCCTCCTGGTATTATGAAATGTTTCACTTTTTCGAGCTCAGTACTTACTTAGTATAGTTAGCGTTTTGGAGACTTCAAAAAGAAAGAGGATAATTATAGGAGAAATGATTTTTTACTAGACTTACTCCATATAAGAATGACCAAGCTTCCATTTTGATGACACGGAGAATCTCACAGAGCTGCATTGTGTATCCTGAAGCAAGACTGTTTCTTTACATGTATAATCTACAAGGAAGTAGTTAACAACTGTGGGGTGTTAATGCAGGAACCGATTTCGAAGAGGGAGTGCCGGTTCTTTTCTTCGAAATAGCAATAGTCATTTGAAGAGTAGGATTCGAGTCTCCGCTGAGCATTTGGATTCGGCCTCTGATCATTCTCCCAAACAGATTGGTACGTCGCGTTACCATCCTTTCGAGGAGATTGGTAAGTCGATTTCAGAAAATGATGAAGGAGATGCTATACTTTCAGCTCAAGAAAGAGCAAGGACCATCGTTGAGGTACTATCATCTCATTTTTGTTCAAAATGAGTTCTTTTTTGCTCCTAATTGTCTGTTTTGTAGGCTTGTGATTGTTTCCTTTTGCGGGTCTATGATTATCTATTTATTATAACTATTCTAAATATGGTTTCTGACTTAATTATTTGTGTAGCTAAGCTGCAAATTCAGCTTATGTAACTAGAGATGTGAGGTGGTGTTGCATTCCTAGTGATACTTTCTTCTCTTATCTTTTTCTTCCTTTCTGCCACTTAGGCGTGTAATCTTAATAATCAATGGTTCTACTTATTACTCAACCAGTCGGTGGGATTAACTTTCCACATCCTATGTCTAACTTCTAGCTGTTGCCCAATCCAGCCAATTTACGAGATTGCTCAGAGAGTTTGTGGGATTAACTTTTGCAATAGTTTATTCTATTCTATCTACAAGCAATTAGCATCTGAAATTAGCCAATTTTTACTAGTCTTCTAAAAAAGAAATTGTCTTGCATGGATCTAGTGCCAGAGCATTTTATATTGGTTGGAACATCCCTAATGTATGTAGAAAAGTTTTTGAACTTGAAAAAAAGAAACATTTGAATCTGTCATCACAGTGATTCACTGTTGCTATTGTTTTGTACTATCTAATGCGCCTGTAGTGTGTTATGTTCAGCTGAATAGCAAAGCAACTCTAATACTGGTCGGTGTGTTCGATGACGAAATTCATGAGAATATTGTCTGGCCTGACTTGCCTTACGTTACTGATGAACATGGAAGTGAGTATTGGAAGTTCATCATAGTCATTTCCGACTTTTTTTTTTTATTTATGTTTTACTTTGTGAACAAAAGCCCTCATCTTCTGTATACTGCAGATATATATATTCAAGTGAAGAATGATGAAGATATCTTGCGAACCCTTACCTCTGGAAATAACTATGTGGTATGTAATTTCATAACAGGTGGACTAATTTGAGTGCCGTATGCACTTGTCAAGTTACCTTCCAGATGAAAAGGAAACCCTTGACAATTACTGAAAGAAGTCGGCATGTTATAATGTTCTCTGGTTGTTAGACTGTTGGAGAGACAATGAAAAAAAAAACACGTGTTTTTAAAAGAAGTAAAATAGACTTTTCTGAAGGGTTTTATGTCTTTTGATTGCCATGCAGCAAACCATAATAGGATTTAATGCAATGGAAATGCTTAGTGAAATGGAGTTAATACGTCCAGCAGAAGTTGACTTTGGAATTCAGGATATTGATGATATTGAGGATATTGAGGATCTTGAGATTAGCGAAGTTGAAGATAGTGATGATGAAGACAGTGACGATGACGATGACGATGAAGATGATGATGATGGAGATTTTGACGATGTGTGATTCTCTTTCTTTGCCATCTTTTCCTGTTGCTTGATATCAGCTGTATATGCTTTCATATTTTAACCTTTTTGATGTCAACAACTGTGCTTGTTTTTTCAGATTGTATCACTTATTGAAAATCTACAAGAGGAAGAAGACGGTGAAGACTCTCTTGGAGATTGGGCCAAATTAGATACTATGCGTAATTCTCATCCAGTGTATTTTGCCAAAAAGCTAGCAGAGGTATTAACCCAACATAGTTATCTGATTTGTCGAATCCAAGAGCATTTTAGTGAAACTGTAAATTCAATGCATGTCCTATCACTCTCAACGACTAGTGAGATTAAATTTATGCAACATTCGGTTTCTATTACGGCATTATATGCTTGCCTATGCACCAAAGTTTATTGGTGAAAGATGACTTCTATACTGTTTCTTTTCCTGCTCTTCAGGTGGCTTCGGATGCCCCTGTAGATTGGATGGAGCAGCCTCCAGCTGGTTTAGCTATACAAGGGCTTATCAGGCCTGCCTTTACTGAAGAGCACTCTGACATCCACAAGCATATGTTGGAAAACCAGTCTTCCAAAGCAGATATAAAGGACGTCCGGGGAAATGTGGAAGACAAACTAGAAGATCAAGGCTTGATCAATGGTCACAAAAATGAATCGGGACCATCAGAAGATAGTTCATTCTTGGCGAAGAAAGGGAAGAAGGATAAGGTCCCAACGAGTGGGACTTCGTTTTACAAGCTGGAGATGACTAAAATTCAGCTGATTTCAGCTCTTGGACATAATGTATGTTCTCATCTTATTTTATTTGTGTTTTTATATGCGGTTGGTGCTATCGGTTTACTTTCATTCCAAAACATATATCATGGAGCCTTTTAGTTCTGTGTAGGATCTTGATGATGACCCCATTTCAATATTGACATAAATTTTAAAACTACTCATTTTGTAACTTTTAAGAACTCGTCAGGGTTGTCATATAGGACAGTAAGAGGCGGGTAGTTTTCCTTACAACCTTGCACTTGTTTTCAAAGTCATTTCTAAACTCTTGTTGCTGTTATTACTGCCACGCTATAAGATTACAGACATTCTGATGATTGAAAGAATTTGCCTGCTGAGTGTTTCTAGTCATCTCATACTCAGTACTTGACATGTCTATTTTTCAGTTCTCAAGGCATTTTGCAAAAAAAGATAGGGGTAAATTCAGAACGCTTTGTTGAATATGAGTTGTCATTGTTCATGAATAATTTTGTTTCACATAAAAGTTGGAATTATATATTCTTTAGTCTAGTAAACTAGTTTGTCTCAATAGATATCTTCCTATGGATAATACGGAATTAAATATTCTGCTCTCTCTCTCTCTCTCTAAAGGCTTTGGTTGAAATAGAAGACTTCAGGAAGGCACGACCTGATACTGTCGCACTTTCAGCTGCCAAAATTGTATCTCGCCTGAAAGCTGGTGGAGAAAAGATTACACAGGCCTTGAAATCTCTGTGTTGGAGATGCAAGGGTATTCAAGTTGAGGTAATACCAATAACTTTGGCACTGATGCTATTTTGAACACTGCTAGATTGTTTGGGGAAATACCCATCATTATCTTTCAATTTATTGCCCGTTGAACAATACAATATTATTGATTTGGGTGATGGGTTGTTCAAAATAGCAATGTTGTTCTGCAGGCTCTTATAACTTTGTGCATACAGGGAGAACTCTTAAAGGAATTTTAGTGGAGCTTTGGGTTCTTAATATTACACGAACCATTCCTCGACTAGGATCACAAAATATTACAGGAACCATTATATACTAATCATTTTCCCTACAGCTATTCTCAGGTAACTGTTCAAGCAAACTTAGAGAATAATTAGTTCTGGGTTCTAAATTTTTGCAGGAGGCAGCAGTTATCAACGTAGATTCTCTTGGTATTGATTTGAGGGTTTGTTCTGGAACGCAAATTCAAACATTGCGATTTGCATTTAACTCACGGGTATGTTATCCTTTATTATTATCTTTTACGGAAAATATTTTACCGTACGTATTCCCGAATATAATTTCGGTACCATACTTTAATCAAAACTCTTTTCAAAATAATTTCATAAAATGACTATAATTATCCAAAATAATAATATTCATAATTTTCTGGAATTTATATTACATGTATATATTTTCCATAATATTTCCAAATACTTTTCCAAACAATTACAAGAGAAGAAGAAAAAAAAGAAAAGAGAGAAAAAGAGAGAAAAAGAAAAGAGAGAAAAAAAAAGAAAAAGAGAGGAAAAGAAAAAAAAGAGAAAAAGGAAAAAAAATAATAAAAGAAAATAAAAGAAAAAAAGAAAGAAGAGAAACAGAAAAAAAAGAAAAGAAAAACAGAGAGTGGGAAAAAGAAATGAAAATCGAAAAAAAGAAAAAAAGAAAGAAAAAGAAATTCGGAAAAAAGAAAAGAAAATACAAGAAAATGAAGGAAAATGAAAAAAAAAGAAAAGCCGGTCACTGTTCACGTCACCCTCCCACGGTTACTGTGCACGCCTCTCCATGTGGTGTTGGATTTCCTTATCATGTTTCATTTATTCTTGAAAAGAAATGCAAAAACCTTTCTTGTGGCCTTGTTTCTTCGGCTCTTGGAATATTTTTGAAGTGCCAAGTTTGAACTCATGATTTCTGTGCTTTGAAGATTTTAGTTAGTTGTGCTGCAGGAGTTTTGTGATAATTTGTTTGTTCCTTGTTGCATGGTTTCGGAGTTCTTTGAAAATTTATTTCCAGTTTCTTTCTGTATAGTTTTCTGGTTTTTCACTAGGAAGCAGTGTTCCATCATTGCTCCTTTACTCATTGTCTCTCAACTAATTTCCTTTTGCAGGCCACTTCATTACATAGTGCGGAGAGACAAGTAAATGATTTACTCTTCCCAAGGGTCCACCACAAGGCACCCCAAAAGAAGCATACCCGTCAGAATGAACACTAGAATTATTCTAGTACCATATTCCAGCTTAATTCTGAACAGCTTCTTGTACCATTTTATATCAAAATTAACTCTAGAAATTGTAGATGATAATTGTAACATTATATGTCTTCTTATGCATTTGCTTTCCGTTGGTAATAATAATAATTGCAATCCCCTTTTTTACCATGTTGCACGACCTTGCTGTGATTCTCAACTGCTTTGCTTCATGTCCTTTCTCTCTGTTTTTCTTAAAAGAAAAACTTTTAAATTCAAGATCGGGCACATTAGGAGGAAGCTGTTTGAGAGGGTTAACTGTTTAGGCATATGTTAGGGATACATTGTAGGAGGTGTTTTCTTAAAAACCATGCCCTGCCTTCACCTTTGAATTCACTTTAAAAGACAAGTTCAGATCTTGACGCCACTACTCCCTTAGTCCCTTACTAATGGAAGATAATTCCCAACAAACATTGCAAGTATGTTTCACAGATGGGGACGCAGTAGTATCGTACACCAGCATTCCAATAATCAAGAGCTCAAAACAGAACATCAACAAATATGCAGGTGTGAAATTTGACTATGCATCCAATACCAAACCAGAATGCACCTTATTGCTACCAGAATGCACCTTATTTCTAGACACTAGCAATTGACATCTAATCCTCAATCAAAGAGTTCTCATCCACACAAACTTCTAAGCAGACTTCATGTAACCCTCGTACACCAATTGAGCAGCAAGTATATCCACAACTGCAGAACCAACAGATTTAAACACGGTAATCTCTTCAGAGTTCCTTCTCCCGATATTAACTCCTTCGATTAAGTCCACCAAAAATCCAACATCCTTTTTGTCAATCACCCCTCTCTCAATAGCCCCCACCAGCTCCCCTGCCTCCACCAATGCAGCCTCATTGTCCACAAACACTCTACCTCTCTTTATCGCCTCATCATCGCATTCTCGCATCGTCTCCTTGAACGAACCCACCAAATCCAGATGCGCTCCAACCTTGAGTTTCTTGCCTTTCACCAAAGGCGCATTTGCATTGGTAGCGCAACTAACAATATCACCCAATTCAATAACTTCCTCCAATTTCTCGTTGCTCTCGAAACACACACCAACACATTCTTTCCTTAATTTCTCGACCAAGACTTTAGCTTTCTTCAAGGTTCGATTCCAAATAATCACCTTTCGCAAACTGGGTCTTGCAGCGAGATGAGCCTTGATCAAATGGGGAGCCAGGGCGCCTGCACCAACCATCACAAGCACCTGGCTATCTTCCCTGGCCAAGATCTTTGAGGCCAAGCCAGAGACACAACTCGTCCTATAAAGGGTCAAGACAGTTCCGTCCATGGAGGCTAAGGTTTGGCCAGTTGTGGAGCTGAAAAGCACATAACTTGCATGTATTCCAGGCAAGTTTAGGGAGGAGTTTTGAGGGAAGTAGGTGACAAGCTTGACGCCTATAAAGGGTAGGGAGGGAGAGGTGGACCAAGATGGCATGAGGAGAAGAGACGATGATGGAGAAACTTCATGGGCTTGGCGGATTGGAGTGTGGAGGGATGAAGAGACTGTGGGGAGAGAGGTGTGGAAGTGTTGGATCAGGTGATGGTGTGAGAGGATGGAGTGTAGAGATTCAGTGGTAATAAAAACAGGGGATACGGTAGCGGGGTTAGTATGGTTGCTTGGGTTAGGAGGGTTGGTCGCTGGTGAAGCCATGGATGTGAGGGCTAATGGAAGTTCACAGACAAAGAGCCAGTAGGAGATTGAAGAATGAAAATTAAGAGAGCAGACCAAGACTTGTGGTTGATTTTTATGGCGATCTTGGGGGTAAATTGTGATTTGAATATGCTTTTCGGGGAAATATCTAATCTAATAGTAGTTATCAGGAAAGTGTCTGTTCTCAAGCCGTTCATTTCTTATTGCCGTAGCCCGTAGTGGATGAAATATGGGCTTTGTGAGGAAATGAAAAGAAACTTACGAGGAAACAACCACCCAATGGGCCGATGCTACAAGCCTGCAACGCATATGATATTGTTGGTGCTGGGGTTGCTTGGAGATTTAATTTTAAGGTATTTTATTGGCATGTGAAAGAAGAGTTCAGCTGCTATTCTGCCAATTTTCGTTTTCAACAAATTGCAAAAGCTCTTGCTTGGTAGTTGGAACGAAACCTTGGAAGAAACGGCAGGCAGGCTCGGGGACTATAGATAACTACTACAGCAAGGAGTGAAATGGGAAATTAAAAGGCAAAAGAGTAGAAGAAAACAATAATTTTTTTAACATTCTTCCAGCTCCGATATTCAACTCTAATTCTACCTCATTTTTTTTCCTTCAAAATTCGCCTCTACACCAAGTGAATTGCAAATTCTCATGATCTGTTTCTCACCAGTCACTCTTCTCCAAAACCAAGTAGTCTTTTTACTTAAAATAAAGAATAGTGGGAGCATCAAATGAGCTTTGTGTCGAGCAGGCCAACACTAAAACGCTTCCTCTCATAAAATTCCAAAACTACAGGCCCCCTGCTTCCCAAATGTTGCATTAATAAAATACCATCCTCCTTACAGAGACTGTAAAGGCATCATCACGATGCTATACTAGAAATTGAAGTGCAGAGTCTGACAAAAATGTATCAAGGATGTTAATATTATCAGTCAATGGTGAACTACTTTTGAGAAACTCAACTCCCCAGTTGTTAAGCTGGAGAATAAGAGACGCGCATAAACAGCTGCACTTACCACCAAAGATTGGAACAAACAAGATACTGGAATTCTCAATGATGAAAGTTCAGGAACTCCAGGGATCATCTGATTGCAGGTCGCGTACCAAATATGCAAACGCACATGCAGGTCCTGTCATAAATTTTTGGAACTAGAAGGAACCCTGATGAAGGAGGTTGAGGATCTATCTTTCGAATATTCTTCGTAAGAGACTGAAACCTGAGGGTGCTTCCATCTTTCTTCACTGACAGTTCATATAAGTATCCATCCTCTGATGAAGTGGAACCGAAACAACAAACTGTATACATATTCCCAAGAGCATTTTCACTTTTGTTGACAGTAAATAAAGTGCCACTTTTCTCTTCAAGGAGAACCAACACTTTGTTGTCGAACCAGATAGAAAAGCTGGAACCAAAATTAAAGCGTACCACGCTATTTGGATGTATCCTGGACAAATGCTTTTTTAATTGCTCATGAGCGGCGACAAAGTTGCAAGTAGAGTGGGGGCATGAGGAAGGAGCATAGAGGCAAGAACTATCATGTTCAAGCCTCTTATTGTAACTAATTGTCTCTTTACACCCATACCTCACATTCTTGCATCGTATTTTCAGGGATTCAAGAACCCTCTCCAGCGCCAGGCAACGAGTAAGCTTCTTGTCCCAGGATGATATGGAACAGCACCAACCATCTGCCCCGTCTTTGCAGCATGAGCCACAAGCTAAATGTCCTTGCTCACACTAAATTTAATCCCATCCAACATGCAAAAGCAATGAGATAGTTAAAACGCTAGATCACACATGATGTAAGGCACAGATAAAAAAAAGCAAGGTGATTTCAGCAATAGAATGCATCCATCAAATGTCAACCCAAAAAAAATACTATGAATGATTATTTGAGAACTATCATCAAAAATCTCAATTTGACTTACAAATAGCAAAAGATCAACAATGCTCTCAAACATAAGAAATAAATAGTAAAACCTCAGTAGACCACCATCCACATGTTTGAAGACCTGACAAGTAATTCTGGTCTCAATACCATTTTCCGACTTACATTTAAATTGTTTTCTATGTTCTTGTAAAGGGAAAAAAAAAAAAAAGAACCTGACTGAGGACACATCCCATTTTTTTAATCTTAACATCAAATAAGATACTTTAACATAATATAAAAACCAGACTCTGAATACCTGAAAAATAGAAGAAGCCAAAGGTTTACCGCAAATGCGGCAATCGAGCAGAGCCGGTGAGGTCAGGGTCACTGAGACGGGCCCATTGTTTGCCACGTCGGCTGACATCTGACCCATCTCCTCCTCCTCCTCCTCCTCCTCCTCGTCATCATCATCATCACCACCATCATCACCATCAGTATCTTCTTCTTCTTCTTCTTCCTCCCCCGACGATGAAGACGACTCCTCTTCTTCTACGTCGCCGTTCCGATCTTCAGACTCCGACCCCTCGTCGTCGTCCTCCTCATCCTCCTCTTCCGACGATACGTCGCCGTTCCGATCTTCAGACTCCGACCCCTCGTCGTCGTCCTCCTCCTCCTCTTCCGATGAAACATCGTCAGTGGGGGGTTGGCGGGATTCGATGTCAGAGAAGGTTGGGAATAGGGGTTTTGGTGGTTGTACTGCTGCTCCCGGAAGATGATAGGTACCATATAAGGACCTTTGCCGCTTTGGGTGAGGCTGGTGGTTGCTTCCTCCACTTCCTCTACTATCTTCTTCTTCTCCGCCAAGTGAATGTTTCGCTTTCTCTCCTCTCAATTCATTCATCCCGTTTGTTTCCCGCATTCTTTCATGCATCCCGTTTCTTTCCCGCATTCTTCTCGACTTCTGGTCGACGTTTTTCACCGCCGCCAATTTGGTTTACCCTAATTCCAGGGCTGTAACTAGTACAAGTAAAGTAACTACAACCCTTAACCATCGAAACACGACTTTACCACTTTGCCCTCCTTTTTCTGCTCTTATTTATTTATTTATTTTCCTGATGAACAGATGAAATTAAATGACCCGATAAAAAGTAAAACAAACCCACCCGAACCTGTAATCCCGGTCACCCTAGCAAACTTAACCAAGGATTCTGCGGCTCTCTGTTATTTTACGTACATGTTTGATAATACTAGCATTATCGGAACTCTCATCCCAAGATTAAACTTAAAAAAAAAAAAATCAACTCCAAAAGGATAAAGTTGATTCTCAAAACTATTCCTACGATCAGTTAGATCTTCCGAATCCTCTAGCAATGTATGGGAAAAATGCTCATGTTGTACCCGGTGCCGGTGATATGTATATTTAATTACAATATTCATTAAAATAATATAACAATGTTTGTCTAAAAAGTACCTATAAAAGTGGATTTACATACAAACGAGTGGCACTATCACTTGCATAATATATTAAGAAATAAAAAGATATAAATAAAATGCCACATTACTGTTAGCAATTACATTAGTCCAATCTCTTCTTGCGTAGGGATAGAAGGGAAGAACTCTTTGACAAGGATAAAGAGCTCTTACTTTTTCCTACATCTCTGACTCTACTAATGAGCCTGATGGTGCAGAATCCAGGACCAATTAGACATATGGGCCTAACCATGTACATTCAGTTACAGAAATGGATCGTTTCATCCCTGCTGGAAGCCGAAAAGAAATTTCGCGTCCAACACCTGCAAGCCCCCACGAAGCCTTTACTCATGAGCCCAACATGACTTGCGGGTAGACAGACATTCGGAGAATCCCGAAAATAGTTCGCTTTACAGTTCAGGATTGTCTCTACCTCCGTCAGTCACAAGCTCGAAGTCTGCTGCCAACTATGTCTTGCAAGTGCAACACATGATTTTAATTGAAGATAAGTTCAGTCTGCAATGTGGTCATTTTTCGTTATGGCATCTTCCTCCCAGATACTCTGCTGATCCCAGAATACACATATAACAATCAGAAAATCTCATGCAGTTCGTTAATTTTCAACTTCTATATAGAATATGTGCATGTCCTGGGCCCTATATTTTAGAAGCATATCCGCAGTCCCAGCTTGGATTCATATAAGTTGATCTGTTTCCTACACTGGTTATAGTTATAGACAGAATGAAATGATTTGATGAAGAAAATTCATCATGCTGTTTGCGCAATGAAATAAACCACAAAGGAAAGAAGTTCTCAAATAGCCAATATTGATCCTCGAAATGGCTATGGGATGAGAGTGGAAGAAAAGAAATGTGAGGGTGAGGGTAAATAAACTAACCTCATTGCCAGGCCCCACTGTTTCCCGCTTACTTTCAATATCATCTGCAACTTTTACAGCTTCCAGCCACCAAGAATCTTTACCACTGCCGTCTGCAGCATCTTCATCGTTGTAAAGCCGAAGACCCTCAAAATCATAATTAACAACAGTCCCGAGGTTAGCATCTGTTAACTCCATTTGTTCTACCATTTGCTCTGAATTATGGGAAAAGGAAGGATTAGGGATCCTGTCCATCGGGATGGGTCGTATGGGAGATCGGTAACCTATGCCAGACAACACATAATTTGTTAGAAAAGAACAAAACAGCAATAAACCAAACACAAAAACAAATTGCTTGCACCTTGGCAATCTGGATCATGGCATTTCTGATAATAGACTGCCCATCTCAGGTCAACAACATACATCACTGGATCAAAAGATAAATCAAGATATAAGTCTCTCTTATTGTCCAAAATTGAACTATGTAATCCCAACATAAAAAGGAACCAAGCATGCATGGCTGAAGAAAAAAATTTGAAGCTGTTCTCTGCTGTTTCCGTGCAAGATGGATTCAGAATTGGTGCAAGGACACATTCACGCATATAAGAAAACTGTATGGAAAAAAATCAACTGAGCATTACCATGATTGCTTTTATGCTGTCTGCCAATTCGCTCACAATATCTATTTCTTGACATGCTGTAGACCATCAATGCATACTCGGAGAACCAATACCAGCTTCGGATTTTACCTAAAATCACAGGAAATGGTCATCTAGTTGAGAAAGAAATGAATAGTAGAAGGAAAGGGAACTGTAGGCTTGGACAATACACAAAAAGGAGAGCAAAAATACAGAAAGAAATGAGCATCCAATTCGTGCCACTTTTCTTGGTTATAAAACAGCTCATGTCATTTTGCTCTTGATCAAAGGAATAAAGACAAACTACAATGTTTTGTATTCACGAGCAGTTTATTTTGTTTTGAGATGGACCCAGTGGGTGAACATGGAAGACCAAACAAGATAAGAATTTGTTTGTGACTCCACTTCCTTTGAAAGTAATAGAGTTTGACAAGGCAAGAATAAGGGAAGAGAACAAGGAGGCCTCTTCAACAGAAAACTCAGCAGTGTGTGATCACACTCAAGATAGAATTCCCAAGCCCAACTTGACATCATACATTGAAAACATTTGAGTTTAGGGCCTGAATAAAAATCACAGTATGAATAGTAGCACCTGATACAGTTCCAATTGAAGCAATGGACTCTATAAAATCGTCCAACGCTGGGAAGGGCGACTTTCCAGTGATATATGCCTTTGAAGCATCATTCAAATCACCTAATCCTGATCCTCGACGAGTGCTACACTGTCGGTAATCAGAGTTTACCTACATCAAGAAACAAATCCAATAGTAAATGGATTGAAATACAACATGTTGAATGCATGCTACGCCAGAAAACACTAGCAATTGAAGGGTATTGCAAAAATAATACAAAGTAATCAAAAATTAGTCCAACTGGGAACTATGCAGAGATCAACCCTACCTCTGTATCAAAATGCAGCTTCTTCACACAATCCACGTCCATTTTGCAGACCAGAAACTTCTTGCAGTCAGCATCAACATTACATATCAAAGATGCCATGTACATGTTTTCTTCGCTCTATTCTTCAACAATACAGCATATTTAGCAATGATGTAGCCAAGAGCCAATAAGAACCACCATAAAGCCATTAATTAGCCCATTGTGATTAGAAAGTATAGCCAGCATTATCTAGGCAGCAGAAAAATTAAAAATTTTCAAGACTCTAAATGGCAGTGATTATGCTTGTTGTTACAATAAAATTGAGTAAAATAAAGAAAGAAAATCAAATAGCCTAACAGTGAAAACCAAATGAGTGATACAAGCTTTTCAAACCAATTAACAGAACAGTTTTTTAAGACGAGTGATGGTGGCAGGCTAGCACTAAATTTTAGACATCAAACAGAGATGAAAGACAACTTAGACCTTGAATAGTAAATCAACATAACACGGACACCATGATGCACAAAAGGAAACAATGTAGCTAATAAACAGTGACTCCTCCCTAGTACTTTAATAGATTGCCACAAACTAAGAAGAGTTATAGTTGTAAGTTTAACGAACGAAACTAAATGAATAACAGACAAAAGGTATGCAACACTGCCTTGAAGAAGGTGGGCGAGAGCTGTTACAGAAAAGATCTAAGAATAGACTGGCAGGTGATCTTGGAAGGAGAAATATACAGACATCCTGTACAACAAGAGAGGATGTAAATGCAAACTCAAATGCAGTCCATATGCATGGAGAACACCATACCAAGTCCTTGCAACTGAAGCGCCCAGTGGGTAGGAGCACAGAACTCTTTCCTGCCTTTGATGATAAAGCTAAACGGAAGCAGCGATTCCTAGAATAAACAGCAGCATCTATGAAAAGTTGGCTTGTGGATTCAGCAGCACTTGAATCTTTCCTTACAAACAAACTGTCAAACCTTCCATCTTTCCCTCTTGCAGCTAAAATCCGAGAGCATATCTGGTAAAGCAACACATTGCAATAATAGTTGATAATTCTACAAGAAAAGTGAAAAGCTCTAATAATAAAAGCAGATTTCTAGAGAGATGGCCAGGCTCATGCAACAAGCACGAAACATCAAGGGCTCAATCCCATTATTCATATGAAGAGACATCCAGAGTGCACAAATAACAAGTATTGAGATTATTGACTACAATACCTCTGAGACAAATGCGCCCACATGAGAGTTATCCTTAAAAGCAACCTGGGGAATACGGATGATCAAATGACGGGAGAACTTTTCTGCAGAAATAGACCAGTAATTATTATGAAATACAAGTCTTATTGTCAACATCAATAGTATGCCAGCATCTGCTAATGGAGACACATGTCCAAATATGAATTTCTTATCTATGACACAATTTTGTTCATTCATAAAAGTTCCCGATTGTACATTTTAGCAATCAACTGACATGTAAAAGCAATGTCTATTAACCTGTTCATCATCTCCTACTTTATCCTTCGATGGTTGTTTCAGGTATTTTCTATCTTCCCCTAAGCTTTTGAGATATAATTCTTCCGGATTGGTCTTTTTGTATAGAGCTAAATTTGGGTCTTGACAGTAGACCTGGTCAGTCATTAACCTTAGGACCCAGTATTAATTCCCTGCATCAACTTGGCTTTGGTTCCGACTAACAGGGGTGACTTAGAAACTGAGCACTAAGGTTGGGATTGGCATCGCAGCAGTAAGACAGAAAGAACCTTCTCTTGAAGGTTTACTGAGAGCTCCTAAAATGCATGAGGTAAACAAATATAGAAAGATAAATATAAAGGCAAACAATCTATTTTACAAGCAAATGTTGAAAGTTAAACTCCATTGTGCATAACAAACTTCACCGGGATTGTTATGAACAATTTTTTATCCTAATATTCAAATTAGCACCCAAAACATCACACATAGGACACAACTGTCCACTACTGCATGCTAGAACCATACCTGCAGTAGAAGAATCAAGCTCCACAACCCAGTCCTGGTTTCCTTGGATAGAATACTTTTCGTGTAATGCCTCTAGGATGAGTGATATCAGAAAATCAACCATTTCATCTCCATTTTTTCCGATGTTGTCTCTGTTATTGAATTCTAAATCGAAATACAGGTGGCATGGAAAACCCTAGAACGACAGACCACAAAACCAGAAGAAGCCACAGTTGAGCACAAGTCTGTAGCAGTGAAACTGAAATGAAATTAAAGCGGAACTCAAAAGTATCCCTAAAACACAGCTTCAACATACCGTACAAAACAAGTGTGCATTTAAGTTTTAAAATTTAAACTTACTAAGTTCAGTCAACTAAACAAAAACACACAAACAATCAACAGAACACAAAAGTACAATGGTTTGATAGGAAGAGAAAAGACGGAGTCCACACCTCCTGAATCACTTCATAATGATGCCGAAATTTGGGATCCATATTTTTGTACCTGAAATCAAACGTAAGCACAAATCAAACACCTTCAAAGGAGAGTACTCCAGAAATGATTATTGGCTCAGAGGATCAATGGACAGCACAAATACCTCCTCCAAAACTCCTTGTACGTTGAAACAAGGAACCTCCTCTGTCCATTATAGTGATCTTGATAACTAAACACGCTTACATTTGCGTGCTCTTTCGCAAAATTCATCGCTTCATTCTGCCTCGGAAATGTAGCCCACACTTCCTCCCTAAAACAAACAATCAAACAAGCCACTCTCTCTCAAGTCATCCTCCAAAAAACCGCAACGACCGGTTTATGCTGCCACAGATAAACAGCATCTATGAGTAGTACATACCGCGACTTTAATTTGGGTTGTTCCGCGAGATCAACGCGAATCTCGCGTAATAATCGCAACAAACTGATCGGCCTCTTGGGAGGCACACCATGTGGAGACCCATAGAACACAACCGGCGAAATCTGCTTTTTGCCGCTTCGGCTAATTCTGTTCTCCTTGGCTCCCGTCGATCCAAGCTAAATAGACAACAACCAATAAGCAATGATTAACATCTCTGTAGAAAAGTAAAAAAGTTTTTTACTTACTTTCTCCAGAGAGAGCTGTGCATCGCTCGAGTTCTTCTTCTTCGGCTGCTGCGCCGATCCCGGCGAAGGAGTGGTAGAACAAGCCGCAAATGGCTCAGTTGCCGAACTCACTTGCTTCAATTTGCTTCTGCTTCGCTTCCTCTCTCTCAAGGCAGATTCTGCAAGTAAAATTGCGAGGCAAATTTGAAGGGATTACCAAAAAGAAAAAAAAGAAAGCCCTAGGTCGCGAGAGAGAGAGTTCATTGGATTGAAGTGTGAGAGGGTGAGGGATAGAAGTTTACGTGGAGGAGAAATGCCGCACTTGAAGCATTCGAATAATCGATCAACGTCGTCCATGGAGTTTTCGGGTCGTTTGATTACATGCCTTTTCTCTTCTTTTCCCCTTTTTTTCTCTCTCTTGTTTTTAGTTGTTTCCTGTTCTGGGTTTTGAATTATAAGCGGGAGTTCGATTTTACGAAACAACTGGCGGTTAACTTTTTAACGGCAAAATTTTGGCTGGGTGGAAGTTGTGGAAAATGGAAATAGAGGAGGAGACCGCCAGAAGTTTATTACTTTTGACTTTTGAGTTACCCCGCTTTTATTTATTTCTGCATAATTTTCACATGAGTGCCTGAGTACCAAGAATTCTTTTAGTTTGGTCCTCGATGACGTGAACAAATGTGAAAAATCCATTTAAATAATACGGATTGATTAAGAAAAATTTAACAGTCGTTTTCTTAAATTAACAACTAAAAAAAACAGTCCGTAAGAGATGTTGGATTTGCCGTTTTCTTAAATTAACATGCTCATTTCCTATGTGTTTTGTTATTTTCCGATCAACCCAGTCCATTCCAGGTAATAGATTTGTTCTATCAAATTCTATGACTTTTGTATTTTCTTGATTGTTGGAATCAATCAAGTATCTTAGCGTAAAAAATTAGATTGCACGCTTTCTAAGTAGCTCATCTATTATATATATGAAAAGTAAAATCCTCCCTCAGGTGTTGACACATAGTATTTTAGAGCACTCCCTGTATTACTATGTGGAGGTGTTTAGAAACGCTTCTAAGTAGCTCATCTATTATATATATAGAAAGCAAACTCCTCCCTTAAGTGTTGACACATAGGATTTTAGAGTGCTTCCTGTATTGCATTGCCATGTGGAGGTGTTTACGTCAGTGTTATTAAATCCGGACCGGGGGTTGAACCGGTCGGGCATTCGGGTCGCGATTTTTCCGAGTAAATACTGGGCAAACTGTGGTTCAACCAGAAATTAACAAAGAAAAGATTAACCCAAAGACTCAACCGGGTCGCGGTTAACCGGGTTCGACCGTCCGGGTCGGTCCGGGTTTGATAGCACTGGTTTACGTATAGTTTTAATAGATATTTTTTGATATAAGAACATAATGACATAAATAATTATCCAAAAGTTTAATTTTTATTTATATTATGCTTTTTAAAAAAAACAAACCTCAAATTCTATCTAGGGGGAAAACGAGCAAAGAAGACAGAAAATTTAAGTGCTTCGAATCAGCAGAGAGATTAATGGCAGCAATGTAATTAAATATAATAATACTAAAGTCACATTAATTGACAGTATGAGGGCGGTAAGAATGTATAACTGTCAAAAACCAAAAACCAGAGACTTGGTAGAAGAAGATATATATTCAATTTTATTCTGTCCCGGTCTTATGTCTCACTATATAAATAAGTGCAACGAAATAATGAAATTGAAACTAAGTACCATCATATAATTAATTTACCTGAAGACAGAAATAATGAAAGGAGTAAATTAAAAAACGAAAAAAAGAAAAAATACCAGGGAAGGGATAGTAATACATCCTTATAAATCGGTAAAAAAGTTTTTCTTGTCCCTTCACTTTTTTGTTTTCAAAATTGTTGTCCCTCTTCCTTTTTTTTCACTCAACATGTCCCTCAACTCTTAATTTACCGGGTCACCCTGTCCTTATTACCACCTGCAGCCGGTTGGTGCATGTGAGGCTGACACGTGTCCATGGGACCCACTTCATTTGATTTTATTTTTTTCTATTTCTTTCTTTCCTATTTTCTATTTTCCGGAAATCATTTTTAGGTTTTATTATATTAGTTTTTTTCTTTGATATAATTTATTTAATATTTTTTTCTTTAATATAATTTTGTTCTAAAATTTTTTTTAGAATGAATAAAACTTAAGAAAAAAGCACTTCATTTTATTTTTTTAAAAGTTTGAGTCATTTGTTTTTGGTAAATAAAAAACATGAGTCGTTATCATTCCCCTAGCTACATTAATATTTTCAAAATTTTCCTATTTTTAATTACAACTCAATCTAAAATCTATCCGTTTCTGACCTTGAAAAATACTAACCACCACAACCAAACAAAAAATAAATACAACGCAAAATAATTATTATTTTCAAAAAAGAAAACACAAAAACCCATCCCTAGTCTAAAACACAAAATTCAACCCAAACCAACACATCTAGGGAAGAAGAACAACCAGCCACTCACACATAAATTTGAGGAAGAACAACAACCAGCCACTTCACCGTCTAAATTTATGGGATGCAGAACAAGATCAAACAACCACCAAATCAACACAAACCCGAATCCACTAGCAATCCAACAACACGGAACTCGATTAACACTTTTACAGTAAGTAAAAGAAATCCAGAAAAGAAAAGGGAGGAGATCAACAGTGGCCGTGACAGAACGAGTGTTTATGGCTTGTCGTCGCTGCCTCGCATGCCTTCGCGAGCACAGGGCCGCCCCGGACTCTGCCTTGGATTCCTAACCCCGTCAGGATCTCGATGAACGGTTTGGACACGAAGGGAGGAAATGGCGGAGGAGGCAAGGCTGAGCAATTGGAGGATCCTAGGAACGTGGGGGACAGGGTGGTTGTCGGGCGGCTGCTTGTCCTTCTCGAAAGAAGGCGAGGGTGGGCACCACCAGCTTCACCTCGTACTTCTTCGACACCAGCGGCGGAAGGAGACACCGGCGCCCGGGCACCGTCTTCTTCAAGGCCGCATCCGCCGTCAAGTCGCACACCGCCTTCATATTCGCCCAGCGAGGACGAGGAGGAAGGGGGTTCCCGACGTGCTAGACCCGTTTCCAGAGCAGCCCTCAGACGCCCTCGTGGTGGTGGCGCGGGGCCTGGGTTGTCGGACGCCTTGGTGGGTGTTGACGCCGGGAAGGAGACGCCGGTGCCCGGGCCTTGCGCTGTGGAGAAGGGACGTGGGGTGGTGGAGGAGGGAAGGGATGAGGTGGTGGTGGGCGGTGGGGATGTGGAGGAGAGGGAGTAGGGGAAAGGTGGGTGTGTGGGTGGTGTTGGTGGGGTGAAGAAGAAAGGGAAGGGTAGTGGTGGCGAGGAGGAGGAGAAAGATGAGAAGAATGATTGAAGATGAGAAGAATGATTGAATGGTGGTGGTGACCAATTTTTTTTCTTTTTTCTTGTCATTTAAATTTTTTCTTTTTGAAAATCCTTTTTCTAATTAAATATTATTCAAAGAAACAAAATCAGGAAAAAGGAAAACGAAATGCGAAAAAATAAAATAATAAATTCTTTTTTCTCTTCAATTTATTACACATAGAAAGGATTTTTGAAAAATAGAAAATAGGAAAGAAAAGAAAAAAAGAAAAATAGAATCAGCTGAAGTGGGCCCCACGGACACGTGTCAGCCTCACATGCACCAACCGGCTACTGGGGGTAAGAAGGACAAGGTGACCCGGTAATTCACGAGTTTAGGGACATGTTGAGTGAAAAAAAAAGGAAGAGGGATAACAAATGCGAAAACAAAAAAGTGAAGGGACAAGAAAAACTTTTTTACCCTTATAAATCAGAAAGAGCGTTATAAAAGAATGTGGAAGCCCGTACCCCAATTAAATAAAAATAAAATAATTAAATGAAAAAGAGTTACCAAAATACTCTTGAAACCCGGGGTACAAAAACCGATGCTTCGGCATACAAACATTTTCCATGAAAATGTTAACAACGAGATGTCATAAAAAGAATAAGTGAAATCAATCGGCTTAACAAGTAGTAAGCCATCACGGCATCACGCCAACATAATATCACAAAATCAACCCGGCTAAATGCCGATATAGAGATAAAATATTTATGACATCTCGAGTCATTTCACATGCAGCGGAAGATGAAAATAATAATAATACTCAAGATAGAAAATATCATGCATATGGCCCATATGGATCCCACTGAGAGATAAAGCACAACTACCTGCTGAAGTGTCTGTGTCTGAGCCCGAGTCGTAGGTATAAGTGAGACTGCACGCTAACTAAAGTCTGAAAAACAACGGTGGCGATTATGTGAGTCGCCTACTCAGTGAACAATAAAAGTCTAAATATACATGAAAGTGAAGACATGCTCGTAGGGTGAGTAGCTCACGAGCACAAGTACAGCATACAAGCAAATCAGAATCACACACCAACACATAAACATCTTATGGTATTATTGTTCTTAGTATTTAGACTTGATGTGATATTTTAATTATTATAATTATTATTTTTATCATTATGGGCCCTCTACTGTGAGTCAAGTCTCGGTAGCGCATCTGATCAGATCAGGGTGTGAAACCCAAATGTCGAACCTCAGAAGGGGTAGATTCTGAGGCCAAAAACCACTGACAAACCTCGAGTGGCCGCTAGCTACCTGAGGGTGCACTCAGACACACATAACCGGTGCAAGTCTTCCAGGGGTGCACCTACATCCCCTGGGCATGCTAAACAGCATAATGTGACCCGAGGGTACCCAACCCTCCCTCGGGGCTACCAACCGACGCCACAGTAGAATTTAGTATTTTATTCTTAATTACACTTTATATTTCTGTTGAAGTACATTATGTCTTTCAGGGAAGTGTGAATGGTATGTGTC